>ML404177.1:108354-207923 GCA_005239525.1 Nicotiana knightiana | reverse complement strand
AATTAGCTCCTTTATAATATTAACAGCTTTAGGGATATTTTTGTCTTTTTAATAGGAAAAAATCTTTACCAGCACTTGTTTGCCAAACACTTCAACAACGTTTTTTAAGCTTCAGCACTTTTCTCCAAACATGTAACTGCTTATTTATAAAATAAGCTCTAGCGCTTAAAAGCTGCCTTTAAGCACTTGTGCTTAAAAGCCACTTTTTTTAAGCCAATCCAAACGGGCTCATAATATTGGAAGGAAGTGATAGCCCTTTATTCTGGCCGTTACGGGGCCTTTGACATGTGACTTTTGGAGTCTTTATTACAACAGCGAATCGACGTAAAAAAAATTGAGAAATACAAGAAAAACGGAGAAATGTTGCTCATAGGAATTGCCACATAATTATTTTAAGTCCCTCCTTTATATAGCTATATAGACATTTCATTTAAATTGAGGAAAGAAGCAAAATCAATTCGCCAACATATAATTAGTTGGATTGTGTAGAGTTAATGATGCCAGGTTTAGGTACCTGACTTTTTTTTGTGATGTCACGACCCAAAATTCAACTTTTCGTGATGACACCTAACCCAACCTGTTAGATAAGTGATAACAGAATATAATTAGGTATTTTAGTCGCTTATGACACCCTAATTTACTGCACTTTAATTGAGTTTGAACTTTAATCGCTAGTGTTTTGCACTAATTGTATGTTTTATGCCTTGTAGGAGTGATTCCGAGCTGTGCAGATGTTATGGAATGAATTCACGTGATTTGGATCTTTGAAGTCTGAGTAAAAGCCCAAAGAATTAAGCGGGATCGTGTTCGGGGATCAACGGATGATAGTTAAGAACGAGCGAAGAATCGAGTAGGTATATTGCGCATTGTCTAGTTAATGCACATAACTTTTGTCTCAAAACTCCATTTGGACTTCACGATATATAGTTGGAAATCTAACTCAAAGGGCTACAATTTTGATGTTTCACGTTTTCCCAAATTCCAGACAGAGCAGGACGAAAGGTGCGCAGCAAGTGTCGGCCCTGCACTGACCACGCAAATAGGGTAGAATACTGGCTAAAGTGCGCGGTCGATGTGCGGCCGCGCCCGTCCTGTCCGGGAAATGTGTTCTTTTTTCATAGGAGAAGGTATAATTATTTGGGTTGTCACGCCCTAACCTCGGGGAGCGCGATCGGCAGTCAACCAAGTGAACACGGTCGAACAAGCCTTTCAAACATATCCTACCCGACTCATTCGTATTCCAATAAGGGAACGCATCACCGTTTANAAGAACACATTTCCCGTCCTGTCCGGGAAATGTGTTCTTTTTTCATAGGAGAAGGTATAATTATTTGGGTTGTCACGCCCTAACCTCGGGGAGCGCGATCGGCAGTCAACCAAGTGAACACGGTCGAACAAGCCTTTCAAACATATCCTACCCGACTCATTCGTATTCCAATAAGGGAACGCATCACCGTTTATTAACCCGGGGAGGAGTCAACTATATAAACATACATACACTGCTAGTTCATTCTTCCTTACATACGTTATGCGATAATCAAACTTCCAAAAGTACTTTACTATCTATGATTAAGAGGAATAGGATTGCAACGTACAACCTGAGTTGATTACATCCCCGACTCCCATATATGACCCACGTAAACGTCTACGGAGCCTCTATAGATACAAAAGACAAACATTAAAATGCTGGTAACAAGGCTCCACCTATACCTCAAAATATAGCAACTTATACAAAAGAAGAACAACATATACTATACATGACCCCGGGAAGAAACGAGGCTCATCAAGACTGTCGTGAGAAGAAGAGTGAGGGCACCACTATCAGCGATTAGCACTATCTGTAATAGAACCACCTACATCCATTCAAAGATGTAGTGCCCCCGGCAAAAAGGGACGTTAGTACCATCGAATAGTACTAGTATGTATGAACAACTCCACTCTAAAATAGAACCATTAATAAAGAGTAGGAAGGCAGTCATGGAATTCACATAACACTTCACACGAATCAGATCGAACTTGTAAATGGAATAAATCCTCTGATGCCCTGATATGGCTTCAAGAGAATCATAGTAGCAACCGGAGAGGGATTGTCTTTGGAAGTCAATTTTCCAAGTGGGATCCCAAAAGCAAGTATCTCAGTCTCCATGAGAATAAAATCTGCACCCATTGTGGTAATACTGGCCACTACAAAATTGAGTGCATTGCAAAAGAGCAAGCCAGTCGAAGAAATGAGAGTTTTGTTAAAAGGAAAAATTGGCTGCCAAATTGGGCTAGAAAAAGCTTGATTCATCCATTCTCTCATAGAAAAGGACCCAAACTTGTTTGGGTTCTTAAAACTACCCCCTGATTCATTTTGTAGGTTCAAGTGAGAGGAGGCAGCCAAATTTGGTATTTGGATAGTGGCTGCTTAAAGCATATGACAGGGAACATGGAACAGTTCCTTTCACTTGAAAGTCTCAAAAGAGGAAATGTCTCATTTGGAAATGGAAAGAAAGGTGAATTTATTGGGGTTGGTAAGGTAGGTAAGGATGACACACGATCCATTGAACATGTGTATCTGATAGATGGCTTGAAATATAGCCTGATAAGTGTATCACAACTATGTGACAGAGGTAACTTGGTTGCCTTTACTTCCACAAAATGTTTTGTGATTAATCTGCTTACTGACAATATTGTTTTGCAGGGAAAAAGAATGAATAACATCTATGTCATAGACTTGTCCACACTGTCTGAAGTGAACTCACTTGCCTAAGTGTATTGGACAGTGATCCCCTCCTGTGGCACAAAAGACTTGGTCACGCAAGTCTAAATTAGCTAAACAAACTAGTCTCTAAAGACTTAGTGGTAGGGCTTCCTAACATTAAGTTCAAGGAAGACAAGGTTTGTGAGGCATGTGCAAGGGGGAAGCAGGTAAGATCTTCTTTCAAAAGTAAGAAAATGGTCAGTACCACCAGGACGTTGGAACTGGTTCATATGGACCTATGTAATGGTGGTAAGAAATATGTAATGGTGCTAGTTGATGATTATTCAAAGTTCACTTGGACCTTATTTCTGACATCTAAGGATGAAGCATTTGATATGTTCACCTCATTTGTCAAGAAAACTCCAAGTCAGTTAGGAAATCAACTAGCATCAATAAGATATGATCATGGTACTGAATTTGAGAATGCAAAGTTTGCTGAGTTCTGCGATGAACATGGTATCAATCACAATTTCTCTGCCCCTAGAACCCCACAGCAAAATGGGGTTGTTGAAAGAAAGAATAGAACTCTGGAAGATATGGCAAGAACCATGCTTCTTTCTAGAAAACTACCTCATAGCTTCTGAGCAGAAGCAATAAACACTGCATGCTATATAATAAATAGATGCATGACCAGGCCTCTGGTGGAGAAAACTCCTTATGAATTACTTAAAGGGAGAAAGCCCAACATATCCCATATTATGGCTTTCAGATGCAAGTTCTTTGTACACAATAATGGCAAAAATTCCCTAGGAAAATTTGATCCCAGAAGTGATGAGGGAGTATTCTTGGGATATTCATCACATAGCAAAGCTTATAAAGTGTATAATGAAAGAAGTATGTGTGTAGAGGAAAGTGTACATGTTGTCTTTGATGAAACTAACACTCTTGCTGAGAGACAGGAACCAGAAGACGAGGAGCTTGGAATGGTGAGAAGCAGTGAAAACATTGAAACAAACATGGAAGACGGAACAGGTGATGGACCATGTCCAACTACCCCAAGTAACACGACAGGGGGAACTCAACATATGAACCTTGGCCCTGATCTTATTCCACAATAGCAAGACACCATGGGACTATCCAGAAGTGAATAGTTGGTTCTCAAACCACACATATATCAGAGTTCTCACCCTCTTGAGAACATCATAACAGATCTAACGTCTGGAATCAAAACAAGATCCTCTTTGAAAAATCTATGTACGTTTGATGCATTTCTATCCTTGATTGAACCAAAGAACATTGGTGAAGCCCTAAAGGATGCTGACTGGGTAAATTCCATACAAGAAGAGCTGAATCAATTTGAAAGAAGTCAAGTGTGGCACTTGGTACCCAGACCACTAGACAGATCAGTGATTGGTGCAAAGTGGGTCTTCAGGAACAAGCTTGATGAGGATGGAACTGTTACAAGAAACAAGGCTAGGATAGTTGTTCAAGGATACAATCAAGAAGAGGGAATTGACTATGATGAGACCTTTGCCCCTGTGGCAAGACTGGAGGCAATCAGACTTCTTATAGCATTTGATACACATATGGAATTCACTCTCCATCAGATGGACGTTAAGAGTGCCTCCTCAATGGCTATCTAAAGGAAGATGTATTTGTCAGACAACCTCTAGGTTTTGAAAGCAAGGAGTCACCGGACCATGTATACAAACTTGACAAGTNAAAGTATGTGAAAGAATTTCTCAAGAAATTTAAAATGGAAGACTCAAAGGTAATAGACACCCCCATAGCCACAGCTACAAAATTAGATGTGGATGAACCTGGTTCATCCATTGATCAGAAGCTATACAGAGGGATGATTGGGTCACTATTATATCTTACTGCCAGCAGACCTTATATTGTGTTCAGTGTAGGACTGTGTGCTAGGTTTCAGGCAAATCCAAAGGAGTCCCACCTAACTGCAGTGAAGAGAATTTTGAGATATCTGAAAGGCACCATTGATTTGTGCCTTTGGTATCCTAAAGGTAGTAATTTCGACCTTGTAGGATATGCTGATGCTGATTATGCAGGTTTCCTGGTTGACAGGAAAAGTACTTCAGGCGTGGCTCACCTTTTGGGCTCCTGCCTTATTTTGGGCTACCAAGAAACAAAATTTAGTAGTCTTGTCTACTGCTGAGGCTGATTATGTAGCTGTAGCCTCATGTTGTGCTCAGTTGCTATGGATCAAGCAACAACTCATGGACTTTGATATAGAGGTTGGATCCATTCCTATTTTCTGTGACAACACTAGTGCAATAAATATGACGAAGAATGCGGTTCATCATAAAAGAACTAAGCACATAGATGTTATACACCATTTCCTAAGGTGTATAAATTGAGAGAGAGGGAGAATGAGGTTTTGTAAGGGGATATGGGGAGGATGGTGCCACGTTGGCTATTTGTGGCACCACTCTGGGATAAATGAAAAAAAAGTCACAGATTTAGGGGGAAGTATTGTTGGGGAGGCAACAACAGGTTTAGAGAACCTACAAAAATTAAAAGATGAACCTGGTTCATTTGTCGAGGAGACTTTGGCTGAGATGTTGAGGAAGCTGGGGGAGTCCTACAATCCCAAGAGGAAAAGAACTTCAAAATCGAAGAAGGCTACTACCCCAAAGAAAAGAAAAGTTTCAATATCTGCTGATGTATCTGCCACTAAGGTTCGTGCTACAAGAAGTATTGTCTGACAAGGAGAAGAGGAGTTAGAAAGGGCTATGAGAGAGAGCAAGAAAAAGAAAGCTGCCAAGGGAAAGGCAAAGTTAGGAGAGCCTATTGAGGCTGTTGATGTTGATGATGAAACGATGGATCTGGTCCATCATGAGGAGCAGACGACTCCAGTTGTGGTTGAGACACCCAAGCCTAAGAAGGCTAAGGCTTCTTCAACAAAGTCAGCTTATATGTCTGCCACACCCTCAAGCACGGCTAAAAGGACCAGGTCCAAGGCCAAGAAAGTGAAAGTTGTTGAAGAAGAAAGTGAATGGAGTGGAGGAGAAAAGGAAATCTGTAGTGAGCAATCTGACAAACTCACCATGTTTGGCAAGCGTACTATTCTAAAAGGAAAGCTGGTGAGAGATCTGGAAGAATCAGGAATGATGTTTTTGTTGAATGCACTGGATATGCAGGGATGGAAGGACTTGGTCCTTCACCTGGAAGGAAGGATGGAAAGGAATGAACTGGTGGAGTTTATGGCCAATTCAAGTGTGAAGGATGGCAGGGTAACCTCCACAGTCAAGGGGATTCAGATCACATTTGATGCAAAGGAGCTGGGAGAGATTATGAATATCCCTGCTGAGGGATATGACGATTACACTAGGCAAAGATGGCCCAGTCTCAATCGAATGGCCTCAGCTATCAACATCACCAGATTCTTTTGTGAAAATGAGAAGGAAATTGAGCCAAGGTCAGTGTTCAAAAGTGAAATGCAGCCCCAGAACAAGCTACTCTTCGAATTTGTGATTAAGTTTCTGTTGCCAAGACAAGAGCGTAGACACATCGCCAGTTACATGGACTTAACACTTATGGAGTGCCTGTATAGGGGAAAATAGATTAATTGGCCAGCTTTCATCATCCAGCTCTTAGACTGAGTTGTAAATGGAACCAATGAACATGATATTCCTTATGAATTTATTCTGACAGTTGTGCTTGCCCACTTTGCTGTTCCTGTGAAGAAAGCTGAGATGGCTACTGTTAAGGATTATTTTGGGAAGAACACTTTGCTGACATGTGATTATATTGTCAATGTTCCTGAGGATGAAACTGGTTCATCTAGGAAGCATCCAGTCAATAACAAAGTCAGGTCATTGGTGCAGGAAGGAGAGATAAAGGATGAAGAGATCCTTCGATTGAATTCTCGCCTTAATGAGGTTGAAGCTGAGTGGGATGCTCTTAGATCTGAACTAGCCAAGGAGAAGGAGAAAAATGAAGGCGTTCTTCAACAAATGCTTTCTCTCCTTCAAGAAAAGACCCCAACCTCATCTGCCTCTTCCCAACCTTAGTAATTCCAGAGCTACCAAAACCCCTCTTTGACCAGTTGTTCTGTTTCTGTTTTTGTTAGTTTTGCTCATGGTAGTGACTGCTTTAGTTTTTTTTTGTATGGTCCTTGACTTGCGTACTAATCAATGAATTCTGCTGTTTTTGTTATTGACTTGTCTCAATTTCTTAGATAGCTTATATTTATTGGTTTCTTTTGATGATTAATCATGTTTGCACCTGCAGTTGCCTCAATGGCCATGAGTAATTGTTAACAACTCTGGTATGTTTTTCATTTTGCAACTTTTCGATGATGCCAAAAGGGGGAAGATAGATATGTGCTTAGATATGTGTTTTCAAATTTAAAAATTGTGATATTTATAACCTAATGAACCTGGTTTCTCCATGATAAATGCTTAAAACCATACAAAGTGTTTGAAGTTTATACAGGGTTAAGCATAGAGTTTGTCATCATAAAAAAAGGGGAATTTGTTGAGCCAAGTCACTGCATGGTTTTGAAGATTGAAAAATGCCTACCCAGTTGAACCAGGTCCATCAGGGCAAACATCTCGAACGAACCAATTGGCACAAGAACCGTACATGCATAGGAGATAAACGTGATCTGTGAATTATCCATGAACTAAGAGGTTGTCTCCTAATGCGAAAAGGTTGCAAATTGATAAGGGGTCAGAATTCGAATTCAGGAAGGATAGAAATAAAGTAAGGAAGTTGAGATAAACACAAACTCTTCCACCAAGGAAGAGTTGCATTAGAACTAAACAGGAATATCTTAACTTCTGGCGCTATGTAATGTTGAAGTACTCCTACTGAAGAATTATTCGCACACAAACAGAATTAAAGCAAGAACTGAAGGCAAAATTTCTCTGGTAATCGTGTGATACAAAAGCTACTAGAAGAACTAGTTCCATCAGTTTGACATTCGAGTCTAGTTGGTTGTAGTAGGTGATTTAATATTGTATCTTTCAGCTTTATTAGAAGCAATTGTAATAGGTACACGTTGTTCAAGTTAGAGTTAACTTGAATCTTGTTGCAATTAGCTAGAGGCTAGGTTGTTGCAAAGGGATTAGAGTTAGTCCTTAGGTTTACAAAAGATTTTATTTTGTAAATGTTTTTTGGCTCAGAGTTGTAGTGAAGAGTTTGAGAAAATCCTACTGAGGAGTTGGTTGTGGTTTTTCACCTTTTGAGCCAGGTGTTCTCCACATAAAAATCTCTGTGTTTTACTTTACTGCATTTATTATTCCGCACTAGTAGAAGTTAGAACACCAAGAAGAACCAGGTTCTTCTATTGAGACAACACTCAAAAATTGGACACCACACAAATCACCCCCCTCTTGTGTGGTATTGACGTATAAAACATCATTCTGGCTTCTTTGTGACAAGAAGGAAAGGAATTGAGGCATCTTCGATCAGAGTTAAGCAGAGCTCGGGAATACAAGGAAAATCTAGAGAAGCAGGTAACCTTAGTTCTGAAAAAATATGGACTCCCTCTCCCGTCTTCGGAGGCGAACACTTAGATATCTCAGTTGCAGCAAAAGGTGGAGATGCTGGAACGCCTTCGGGGTGAGGTCGACCACGTCAACTCTGAGTGCAATGAATGGAAGTCACAAATGGACATCCTTGATGTGGCAAAAAAGGATGCATTGGCAAAGGTATCTGCCCTTGAAATTCAACTTCAGAATGCTCAAGAGAGCAATTCGGTTCAGGCGGGCAGGATAGCTGAGCTCGAGGCTGGTCTCACAAAGTCCAAGGCTGAAGTTGAGAAAGCTTGGACTGAAGCCAAAGAAATATTAACCAAGGCCGACAAGACGGTGACAATCTATTTGAGTGATGCTGCTGATGCTCAGATGGAATTGAGAGGGGCCTCCGACCGGGAGAAAAGAAGAATTGAATATGTCCGCTGCCGATCTCGGAGGGAAACCCTCGAAGAGATCTATGCTAAGGGCTTCGATCTTTCCGGGGAAATAGAGCAAGCCAGGGCAGACGAAGCTGATGCCAAATTCGTTCTTTCCTCCGATGATGAAGTTTATGTTGAAGATGATGAAGAGGAGGCTGAAAAGGAGGCTTCCGGGAAAGAGGCTGGCCCGAGAGGTTTGACAGAGACAAAGTCCCTGAGGGGGAAAAGATTCTCGAAGATCAGCCCGCCGAAGATCAAGCTGCCGAAGACATAGTCCCTGTGGGTGCTGCCTCCGAGCAGGCAACCCTGACGATAGACTAGGCCTTTTTTAATTTTGTGTTAGGGATCCATGTGGGAGTATTGTAAATGAACTTTTGTACCATCATCCGAATATAAAGAAATCTTTTGTTTCATCTTTGTGTTGTGTTAATTTCCGACTTGTCTTTGCCTTTGAGATTTGTTGCTGATGATCAGTCTGATGTATTGGACTTAGAATATAAAACCCTAAGGTTTTTGTGTTTTGATCGATGATCGATAGTAGATGAACACTTAAGGTACGATCTTCGAGCTAAGCTTTAGCTCGACACTTTGAGTCCGAACTAGGTAAGATCTCGAGCACGGTGTGCCTCGCCCTTTAAGTTCTTTTTAAGTATCGACCCTTAGACTTTAAAACATCGGCCCTTAGGCTCTTTAGATTGGACCTTAGGATCTTACACATCGGCCCTTAGGCTCTTTTTAGATTTGGTCAATTCGACCTCTAAGATGGCTAAAATTTTCCCCCTTTCTGCCAAAATACTTGTAAGAATTTTGTTATGCCTTTACATGTTTTTATATTCGTTCGAATTTTCGACAGTTCGATTGTTTGGAACCTCGCTTGTAAGCCGATGTGCAATGACAGTCGAGTACCTCTTGAGGTTTTCTCGAAGGCTGATATTTTCAAAGCCTTCACCTTATTCGAGACTGATTTTATCGAAGCCCTTTGCTTATGCCGAGGGTAGCCTGATTTAACCGGTTTTTTAAGTGTTTGAAGGCCTTTAGTTTTATGGTGGAATTCGGACGTTTCCAAGCCGCATTATTTCATCCGTAGCCTTTAGTCCCGAGTGAGATGCCCTTGGTATTAATATCGAGGGGATGCCTTTTTTATGGTCTTATAAGTTCGTGTATGCCTCATTGAGGTCTTATAAGTTCGAGTTTGCCTCATTGAGGTTTTATATGTTCGAGTTTGCCTCATTGAGGTCTTGTAAGTTCGAGTATGCCTCGTTAAGGTCTTATAGGCTCGAGTTTTTGATGGCTCGACGTGTTGACTGTCGATGATAGTCCCCAAGTATTCGAGTATATTTGGACTTTGAGCCGTTAAATGTGAAAATAGTAGACTTCTTCGAGGCACAAAAGTATTTCGATATAATAAGAGTGCTTCTTTGAGTAATCGATACATGCGTACATGTTTTTGCCATCGGGGGCTCGATTATTCTATATGGACACAGTTCATTTGACCGTTTGGCCCATTACAACATTCTCCTATCGAGGTCCTCCTTGGCAAGACTTGTTTTCTTAAAAAATGTATCCTCCGAGGGTGATGCCCCCCAGTATTCGAGGTTGATAGAAAATAAGCCTTGAATACTTGTTGAGTTTTTCTTAGGTAGCATATAGGTGTTACCTCGTCAAAAACCTTACTGGTAAAACCCATTTGGGATAAAAACCGATCTAAGGGAAAAAGAGTGCAACACATGCTTTAAAACCCAAGGTCTTCGAGTTGAAGGGTGCTTCGATATCTCCAATCGAACACCTGTAAGGAGTTAGTATAAAATATAAATGAAAAAGGGAAAAGGTCATACCTTAGAAATAGTAACGTTTGAGCAACGATATATTCCAATTGTTTGGTAGTTGCTCGCCTTCCACTGTGCTAAGTTTGTAGGATCCTTTACCTACGACTCCGAGGACGCGGTACGGTCCCTCCCTAGGGCCTAGTTCCCCTTCATTTGGGTTTCGAGTATTGAGGGTGACTTTTCTTAGAACTAACTCCCCTACTCCGAAGTAGCGAAGGTTCGTTCCTCTATTGTAGTACCTTTCGATCCTTTTTTCTTAGAGGTCATTCAAACCAATGCGGCCTTATGCTTTTCATCTAATAAATCGAGGGAGGTGTGCATGTACTAGTTGTTTGAATCCTCGATGGTATGTTGAAATCTGACGCTCGGTTCCCCGACCTCGATTGGGATCAACGCCTCAAACCCATATACCAAAGAAAATGGGGTCTCCCTTGTGCTCAACTTCGATGTTGTTTGATATGCCCATAGTACCTCGGGATACACTTCTCTCCATTTCCCTTTCACATCATCTAACCTCCTTTTCATGTTTTGGATGATGGTTTTGTTTATGGACTCGGCTTGACCATTTGCACTTGGGTGATAAGGCTCGACATATGATGTGATCCCATATGGAATTGATGACTTCTTTTTCTCTTAACATTTTCGAAGGACTGCGCTTCTACCCATTTTGAGAAGTAGTCAATCATAAATAAGATAAATCAAGCTTTACCTGGCGCCGTTGGTAGGGGGCCGGTGATGTCCATCCCCCCTTTCATGAATGGCCACGGGGATAGGACCGGGTGTAGTTGTTCACCGGGTTGATGGATCATCGGTGCAATTCTTTGGCATTTGTCACACTTTTGAACGAACTCTTTTGTATCTTTTTACATGTTATCCCAATAGTACCCCGCTCTGATCACCTTTTGAACCAAATATCACCACCAGAATGATTCCCACAAGTGCCTTCATGGATTTCTCGTAGTACATATCAGTGTCCCCTGGTCCCAAGCATACTGCCAGTGGTCCCGCGAAGGTCCTCCTATACTATGTTCCATTCTCGTCGAGTGAAAATCGGGTCGGTTTGGCTCGGAGGGCCCTCGATTCATTTGGGTCTGTGGGGAGCTTCCCATGTTTCAAGTAGTCGATGTACTTGTTCCTCTAATCCCATGTTAGACTTGTCGAGTTAATTTTTGCATGACCCTCTTCGATCACCGACCTCGATAGTTGAATGACAGTCCCAGGGACAATACCATCTTCTTCAACAGATGAGCCCAAGTTTCCCAGTGCATCGGCCTCGCTATTCTGTTATTGAGGTAGATGGAACAGGGTCCACTGTTTGAAGCGGTGCAATGTTACTTAAATATTGTCTAAGTATCTTTGCATCCTACCTTCTCGAACCTCGAAACTTCCGTTTACTTGGTTGACTACCAAAAGAGAGACACGTTTTGCTTCGATGACCTCTTCTCCCAGGCTCTTCCGTTTATTAGTCAATTTCGAATTTTTTTATAGATTGTCTAACAATGTGGCCCGTAGGCGGTTTTAGAACTATACAGAGCCCGGACCCTTTCACATTCGAGGCACCGTCAGTGAAGAGGGCCCACACCACCGATGATGTGCCTGTTTTTAACAAGAGTTCCTTTTCTACTTCGGGCATGAGGACAGGCGTAAAATCGGCAACGAAGTCTGCCAAAATTTGAGACTTGATAGTCGTTCGAGGTTGATACTCGATATCGTACCCTCCAAGTTCGATGGCCCATTTGGCCAATCGGCCCGATAACTCGGGCTTATGCAAAATGTTTCGAAGTGGATATGTAGTGAATACACATATAGGATGTGATTGAAAATATGGTTTCAACTTCCTAGATGAACTTATTAATGCTAAGGCTAATTTTTCTAAATGCGGATACCTTGTTTCAGCATCTCCTAGGGTCCGACTTACATAGTAGAGAGGATTGCGCACCTTGTTCTTCTCAAACCAACACGCCACTTTCCGCTACCTCGGACACGAACAAATACAAATATAGTGTTTCATCCTCATTCGGAGTATGAAGAAAGGGCGGGCTCGAGAGATACCGTTTTATTTCTTCCAAGGCTTGTTGACACTCTGGAGTCCATGCAAAGTTGTTTTTCTTCGTAAGGAGGGAGAAGAAATGATAGATCCGGTCTGAAGATCTCAAGATGAACCGACATAGGGCAACTATCCTTCCGGTTAGCCGTTGTACAACTTTCACATTGTTTAGGATGGTGATTTTCTCGATGGCTTTGATTTTATCAGGGTTGATTTCGATCCCCCTGTTCGACACCATGAAATCTAAGAACTTGCCCGAGCCAACTCTGAAAGCGCACTTCTCGGGGTTGAGTTTCATATTGTACTTTCTTAAGATATTGAACGTCACCTGCAAAATGAGTCAAATGGTCCTCTGCATGCAGGGACTTAACTAGCATGTCATCAATGTAAACTTCTATAGATTTGCCCATTTGATGTTCGAACATCATATTAACTAGGCGTTGATATGTTGCTCCCGTATTTTTTAGCCCGAAGGGCATTACATTATAGTAATATGTACCATATTTCGTGATAAATGAAGTCTTTTCCTGGTCCTCCGGGTTCATTTGAATTTGATTGTACCCGGAGTAGGCGTCGAGAAAAGTACGGATCTCGTGGCTGACCGTGGCATCGATCAATCGATCGATGTTGGGCAGTGGGAAAGAATCTTTAGGGCATGCTTGGTTCAAATCTTTGTAGTCTACACACATTCTAAGTTTATTCCCTTTTTTGGGGACTACCACTATGTTAGCTAGCCATTCGGGTTATTTCATTTCCCTAATGGATCCTATTTTGAGGAGTTTGGTTACCTCATCTTTGATGAATGCATGTTTTACCTCAGACTAAGGTATCCTTTTTTGTTTCCCCGGTTTGAACCTAGGGTCGACACTTAGTCGATGGGTGGTTATATCTTGTGGGATCCCTGTCATATCTAAGTGGGACCAAGCGAAGCAATCAATTATATCAATAATAAATTGAATGAGTTTTTTCTTGAGTTCGGGGGTTAATCCCATTCCCAGGTATACCTTTTGTTCCGGAAGATGCTCGATCAATACGACTTGCTTGAGTTTTTCGACAGTGGACTTGGTTGCATTTGATTCTTCGGGGGAAGCGAAGGCTCGAGGAGTAAGGTGCCGATACCTCTCCCTCGGGCTCAACCGAGGGTATGGACTGTGATTGCTATTTGGTTACCTGTTTGTCCTTTGACTTCTCCGAGGTATATGGTGCCGGTACCGGTGTCAAGTCGTGCATTGCGAATATCTCCTTAGCTGCATGCTGCTCTCCATATACTATTTTCACGCCATCCGTTGTTGGAAGCTTCATCATTTGATGAAGAGTTGATGACACTGCCCTCATGTTATGGATCCATGGTCTTCCAAGTAGAGCATTATACCTCATGTCACATTCGATGACATGAAACTTGGTGTCTTGTATAGTCCCAGCCACATTGACTGGGAGGATGATTCCCCCTTCGTTGTTTCACTTGCCATGTTGAATCCATTCAGGACTCGAGGGGTAGGTATGATTTGGTCGAGCAGCCCGAGCTGCTCCACGACCCTCGACCTGATTGTATTGGCTGAAATTCCATGAGCACACGTTTAACTTGAAATTTATTTAAAAGGATAGAAATTAGCAGTGCATCATTATGAGGCTGAGTAAGGCCTCGATATCTTCCTCGCTGAAAGTAAAGGTGTCCTCGGGTATGTAATCCCGAGTCCTCTTCTCCCTTGTGAGGGATACTTTCGTTCGTTTGAATATAGGTCCCTGTGGGACGTCGACTCCTCCAATCGTCATGTGAATGACATGTTGGGGCTCTTTTGGTTCATTCTTCCTGTTTGCATCTCTCTCTCAAAAATGTTTCTTTGCCCAGTCGCTGAGAAATTCTCGAAGGTGCCTCTCATTGAACAATCTGGTACTCGGTCCTATGACCATGAGTACCATGATACTTGCAAATTACGTTGGGGTTCCTTTGAGAAGGATCAGTCTATATGGGCTTGGTCCATCTAGTATCTCTAATCTTGCTGATGGATGATACGATGTCTGAGGAATCGATGTTGAAATTGTATTCTGACAATCGGGGTGCTTTCATTGGTCCCGAGTGCCTGTCAAACCCGGTCTTGATCATGATTCCCCGGGAACTTTTGCCTCGATCCACTCTTCGGTCATTTCGAGGTATGTTACGCCTCAAAGTGTTTCTTCTTTCTTCGACGTATGACTGATATCTTTCCTTGTTCAACCTTGACTCCCTTTCTGCATTTCTTGTTTCTTTGCTAGTATCCTTCTTAGATAAACTAAGCCCGAGTGGGCTTCCAACTGGTCATCCTTGACCCTAATTTTTGAATGGTACTTGTTGTGCACATCTGCCCAAGTTACGGCGGGATACTCGATCCAATTCTGCTTCAGCTGCCTCGAAGCTATTGAGCTTCGTTCATTCAGTCCCTGCGTGAAAGACTGTACAACCCAGTCATCGGAGACTGGTGGTAATTCCATTCGTTCCAACTGGAAATGAGTGTGCCTCAACATCTCATTCTCTCTTTTCTTGATTTTGAATACATCAGACTTCCTCGTTGTAACCTTTATGGCACCAGCATGTGCCTTTACAAATGAGTCTGCCAACATGGAAAACGAATCTATTGAGTTTGGGGGCAGGACATGATACCACATCATGGCCCCCTTGGACAACGTTTCTCCAAATTTCTTCAGTAGGACATACTCGATCTCGTCGTCCTTCAAATCATTTCCTTTTATAACACAATTATATGTGGTGATATGCTCGTTCGGATCTGTGGTCCCGTTATATTTTGGGATATCGGGCATCCTGAACTTCTTCGGAACAGGCTTCAGAGCTACACTCGGTGGGAATGGTTTTTGTACTAACTTCTTCGAATCTAGTCCCTTCAAGACCGGAGGCGCTCCAGGGATCTGGCCGACCCTCGAGTTATAGGTTTCCACTTTCTTATCGTTGTCCTCTATCTTCTTTTCTCCTGACTCGATCCTCCTGGTGAGTTCCTCGAGCATTTTCATAATGGTAGGGTCAGCTCCTGTCCCATTGTTACTTGATCCTTCAGGGGTTGGCTCAACTCGAGGAGCCGTTTTTGGTCCTGCTCCACTCGGAGTCTTTTGCTGACTTTGTAACTGAGGGATAGCAATTTGTTGTGCTTGCAACATCTCGAAAATTACTTGTGGACTAACTTCTCTTTCTTCTCGAGCTTGTGTCCCTTGTGCGTTAGGTTGGTCCCCTCCTCTCACACTTCATTCAATATCAGTACCCAAATCGACGTGCAAAGAAATGTGTGAGCCTACGTCGACATGGTTTGGTGTTGGTGCTACCCCAGGGTTTAGCGGTGGTACACCGTCCCCTAAAGCTGTTGGACCATTTTCTCCATGGAACCTGTGACCTTCGTTTCCATGTGCATTTGCTGAGTTAGACATATTATAACCTGAAACCAAAAAATATTTGGACAAGAAGAAGTGTGAAGAATAACATGTGTTATCAGAAAACTAGCACAAAAATAATCACTATTATCTTTAGCCCCACCGTGGGTGCCAAACTGTTTACCTTGAATATTGGTGTTAACAATTATATTTGATTTGTGGTTCTAAAAATATGTGATTTATTTCAATACTAGTAAATAAGAAAAAAATATTAGGTGTAAATAAGAAGAATATGATAACCAAACCAGTGTTGTCAAAGGAACGGGGGCCTCGAGCTCGATAGCCTCGGGGTCTCGAGGTCAGTTAGTAGCCTTGACCTATATGCCATTGAGAAATTCTCGCTTTTTCTTGATTGTCATCGATTTTGCACTGCCTCGAGGTAGGCCATGTCGGGCCTTGGATGTGTTCTCTCAAGGTATGCATTCTAAGATCGATCTCGAACCTTACTTCGAGTCTTCTGAGCTCGGGCTCTGAACACAATAGGGAATTCAAAATATGACTCCTCCGATTTTAGCCGTATACAATGCTTTAACTTAGATTTCATTAATTTTATTAGTTTCTTGTAGATATATTTATGGTATGTAATTGATTTTGGCAAGATTAGGCCATTCAGAGTCGGATATTCCTGGGAATAACATTGCTACCGATTGATTGAGATTGATTCGAGGTAAGTGGCTTGCCTAACCTTTTTTGGGGAAATACCCTTATGATTAGGTACTGATATGATATGTGAGCGCCGTGTACGCGAGGTGACGAGTGCGTACACGGGCTATTTGCTGCCAAACTTGATTTTTACTGAGTAATTACTTGTTTTCATCTTAATTGAGTATACTAGCATGTGTAGTTATCTTGTTAACCTAGAATAACATGTCTACGTGTCTTAATTGCTTATCTGAACTCTTTGAAGCATGCTTAGGGAATTCCTTCTTCTTTTCTTGACTTGTACTTAGTCTAAATTGTTGATCCTTTTGCTGTAACTGTTATTTTCATTTTGTTTGAGTTGCGTATTTACTTTGGGACTACGGGGCGGTATCCTGGGAGATCCCCCTGCATGTCTAATTGTGGGACTACGGGACAGTATCTCGGGAGATCCCCTGTTGTTTACTCTGTGCGTTAAGCTATTATTTGATGCATTTCCTTTTTCTTAATTCTAGTCTATTATTATACTATATATTACCTACCTCATTTATTATTGTAACAGTGGGCCTGACCTGACCTCGTCACTACTTGACCGAGGTTAGGCTTGGCACTTACTGGGGACCATTGTGGTGTACTCACGCTACTCTTCTGCACATGTTTTCGTGTACAGATCCAGGTGCATCATCTCAGCCTTTCTATTAGTTGTGAACCTGCTACTGTTACAGAGACTTCGAGGGACATCTGTCGCGTCTGGATACCTAGAAGTCCCTCCCTATCTTTCTGTGTAGTTCTTCCTATTCTATTTCTAAATATTGATGTATAGAACAGTTAGTAGGTTTTTAGAAGCTCGGGACTTACGATGTTCCGGGTCTTTGGGAAAATAATTTATGCATTTTTATCAGAGTTGTTATTGTATATACCGAGCAACATTACTATCAATTGTTTCATTATTGATGTTGTTAGTGATTTAGATTTATGTTTTCATTTACGTTGTTATTCCGCAAATGTTAGGCTAACCTAGTCGTAGAGACTAGGTGCCGTCGAGACCTCTCATGGAGGAAAGATTAGGTCGTGACAAGTTGGTATTAGAGCTCTAGGTTCATAGGTGTCGTGAGTCATAAGCCGGTTTATTAGAGTCACGCGGATCGGTACGAAAACGTCTGTACTTATCTTCGGGAGGCTATGGAACTGTTAGGAAAAATTATACATCTTTGATTGCTTGTCGTGCAAAATTTGGTGACATCAAAATTCTAAACTTCTGTATTCTATTCTTTCTCATAGATGGTGAAAACCCGTACCGGAGGATCTGATGACCAGGCACCCGTGCCCCTTGCTAGAGCCGCGAGAGGTCGGGGCCTATGCTAGGGTAGGGAATGAGGACGACCACGCAGTGCAGCCAGAGCACCCGCGCACGCTGCGACAGAGGATCCCCCAGCAGCTCCAGCTGGAGTGCAGGCACCTGAGGTGCCTATTGCTGCACGATCCCTCCAGGAGACTCTAGCCCAGTTCATGAGCATGTTCAACACCTTAGCTCAGACTGGATCGATTCCACTAGCTCCTGCCACATCTCAGGCCGAGGAAGGGGCAGCGACTCCCGCAGCCCGTACCCCTGAGCAGCGAGTCCAGGTCGACCAGGCCCCAGAGTTTATTCCTATGCAGCCGGTGGCTCTAGTCCACCATGATACTAGTACATCATACAATCCAAAGTGCGCAGCCATATGCACAATCACACTCCCATGTGAGCGACCGCGCATGTCCTATTTCGGAAAGAGTCCTATTTCGCGAAGGACAAGGTGTGTTCATTTGGGCCCGAGCCTGATTGTTATATATACATGGAAAAATGGTATATTCTAGACTTTTGACACATCTAGGACCTAAGGAGGTTAAGGACAAGTCTGAGAAGCAAGAGCACAAGGACTTCATCATTCAATCCCCACTCAAGACAAGAGTTTGGATCATTTTATGTTTTCCTTTAACTTAAACTTATTTGTGATTAATTACTCTATATATATAGAGTAGTTATATTTAGTGATTGATGTATTTGGTTTATTGATATTTGTTTGTGGATATTAAATCTAGTTTTAATGTATTGAATTATTTTTGGGTGTTTTAATTATTGCATCTATATTCATTAGTTCATGTAATCGAGAGATGCATAACTTGGGTTGTTTTGCATTATCTTGTTGGTTAAATTTATTGATTCTTCTTAGCAATCTAAATAAGCTAGTTGAATTATTTCTCAAACCTAATTAGGAGGATAATTGAGAGAGGTTCTCCTAAAGACCAATTCACGACGAATTCTTGTGTATCTTCACCGAGCTTAACTTAGTTCATCTTGTGAGGTTGAGACTTAATTGAGAGAGGAGTTTCTACTGAATATTTGAAATAATAATTGAGTGAATTCTAGAGAATTACTTGAACATTAGAAGTGAACTAACTAGAGTTAAATCCCAGACAAAATATCTTGCACCTATCCAATCTGTAATGATCAGACCGGTCATTTTGAGTATTTGCACTTCGCTCGGTAGTTCGAGGGCATGAGTAGCTCTGTATGATATATTATGACTTGTGTGAATCTTCATTTTTGGTTATCACGATTTTTCAGAATTGATTTGGAAGAACTATTCGCAACTAGAAAGCTATAAATTTGAAGAGTTGACCAAATTTGACTTTTTGGGAATTTGACCCCAGAACAGTGTTTTGATGGTTCCGATAGGTCCTGATGGAGATTTTGGACTCGAGCGTATGCTCGGATTTGCATTTTGTTATTTCTAGAAGATTTCGACAAAAAATGGCGAAAATTGGAAATTTGAAGGTTTGTAAAGTTCATAAGTTTGACCGAGATTTGACTTTGTGGTTATCGGGCCTGAATTGTGGTTTTGGGAAATTTGAATAGCCTTTTTATGTCATTTGGGACTTGTGTGCATAATTTGGGTTCATTCCAGTTGATTTGGTATGTTTCGGCACGAGTCTTGGAAGTTGAAAAGTTCAAAGTTCTTCAAGTTCGAATGGAGGTGCGATTCGTTGTTTTGATGTTGTTAGGTATGATTTGAGGTCTCGAGTAGGTTTGTGGTATGTTATGGGACTTGTCAATGTATTTGGATGGGGTCCCAAGTGGCTTGGATGAGTTTCAGACGAGGTTCTGACCATTTCTCATTCTTATTTGGTTCCTGGTAGCTGTTGGTGCTGGTGTTGTGCATCTGAGGGCTCGACTAAGTTTGTATGGTGTTTTAGTACTGGTCGGTATCTTTGAATGAGGTCTCAGGGGCTTCGGGTGAGTTTCATATGCTTAATGGATCGAAATTAGACTTATGCATATTGCTAAAGTTTTCAGGCTTCTGGTGTTTCGCACCTGCGGTGGGGAGACCGCAAGTGCGGGATCCCATGTGCGTAAGGTCAAGTGCAGAAGCGGATTCGGGATGTGTGGTTAGGGGTCGCACTTGCGAGAGAAATTCCGCATCTGCGATGCCCGCATATGCGCTTAAGGAACCGCATGCGCGGAGGAACAATAGAAGCGGACAATAATCCGCAGGTGCAACCCTTTTATCGCAGAAGCGGACCCAGGTGCGACTAGAAGCCCGCAGAAATGAAATTGCTGGGTAGAAAATGGCTAAGTTTGAGGGTTTTGTTTCATTTTCAGTTTTGGCACTTTGAGAGCTCGGATTGAGGTGATAATTCAAGGATTTTTCAGAGAGAACTTTGGGGTAATGCTTCTTAACTCGTTTATGGTTATATTCCACTAATCTATAATTGATTTCATCATTTTATTAAGGAATTTGGTTTATAAATTTGGGGGAAAATGGGAGAAGTCCTTCAACTAAGTTTTTGAGTTTTTATTGGGATTTTCACATCAGATTTGGATAATTTTGGTACGATTTAAATCGTGAGTTAATGGGTATTCATATTTTGTGACTTTTACCCGATTTCAAGACGTTGGCTCAGAGAGGCTTTTAGAGCGATTTTTGAAATTCTTGTTAAAGTATTGATTTTATTAATTAGCTTAGTCTATTATAGTTGTATTTATAATATGTAATTGTACTTGGCTAGATTTGGGTAATTCGGAGTAGGATAATAGAGGAAAAGGCATTCTTACGAATTGATTGAGCTTGGTTCGAGGTAAGTGGCTTGCCTAACCTTGTGTGGGGGAAATAACCTTAGGATTTGGTACTATTGTGATATGTGAACGCCATGTACGTGAGGTGATGAGTGCGTACACGAGCTAATTATTGTAAAACCCGATTTTTACCGAGTAGTAACCTATTTTCATCTTAATTGAGTTATACCAGCATGTGTAGATATCCTGTTTAGTCTAATATCACATGTCTACGTGCTTTAGCTGCTTATTTGAACTCTGTGCAACATGCCTAGTTGACTTCCTGTTTTTCCTTGATCTTTATTAGTCTTAGCTGTAGAATTCTTGCTGTTAACTGTTGCATTTATCAGTTGAGTTGTGTGTTTACTTTTGAGACTACGAAGTGGTACCTCGGGAGTTCTCCCTGAATATTTACTTTTGAAACTACAAGGCGGTACCTCGGGAGTTCTCCCTGCGCATTTACTTTTGAGACTACGAGGCGGTACCTCAGGAGTTCTCCCAGTATATTTAATTTTGAGACTATAAGGCGGTACCTCGGGAGTTCTCCCTACACATTTAATTTTGAGACTACGAGGTGGTACCTCAGGAGATCTCTTTAAATATTTACTTTGGGACTACAAGGAGGTATCTCGGGAGATCCCCTGTTGCTTACCCCTGTGTGTTGTGCTGCTATTTTGTTGTACATTCTTCTGCTGTGGACCCTGACCTAACCTCGTCGCTACTCGACCGAGGTTAGGCTTAACACTTACTAGGTACCGTTGTAGTGTACTCATGATACTGTTCTGCACATAACATGTGCAGATCCAGGTGCTCATTATCAAACACGTCATCAGTGTGCAGTGACACTTAGAGACATCAAGGTATATTTTCTGTGTCCGCACACCTCGGAGTCCCCCTCTATTCTCTCATATGTAAATTACCTTTTGTATGTCTTTTATTAGACTCTGGTGTATAGAGATGCTAGTTTCCTCATGAACCTTGTGACTTATGATGTTCTGGGTTTTGGGAATACCGTGTATTAATAGATTGTTGGTTATTGTACATGTTGAGCGGCATTGTTACCAGTTATTTAGTTATCTGCTGCAGTTAGTTGTTAGGTTTTACTTCTATTTTTGTTGTTTCCGCAATTTGTTAGGCTTACCTAGTCGTAGAGGCGGATATCTCCTACCGTCGTGAGGAGCATGTTGAGTATTGTGATTTTCTCCTTGATGAGATCAAATGGAAGGGTCCTAGCTAATCCGGTATGTAGTTTTCTTACGACTCAGGGTTGATCCATGAGATTCTCGTACTTTTCATATGATGGCATGATCAATGTAGTGTGTTGCGTGGGATCGAGATTTGCATGTGCAAGGTCACAATTCAATTTTGGAGGGAAGGGCATAAATTCTTAGGCAGCATGGAAGATTTCAAATGACTAGGTGAATGATATTACTACTTGGTATTGCATGAGAAGGGTGCACATTTCAGAAGGCGCATTGTGTTTTGAGTTATGGATGCATTACTCGCCGAGTTGATCTACCGCTGATATTCAGATTTGTTCTATGTAGCATGAACGAATTATTGTCACGCCCCAAAACCGAGGGACGAGACCGGCACCTAACAGGGTGAACCCGGTCAAGCGGACCTGGATTGCCTTTCCTACCCAATGCATTTCTCCCGTATATACAATGCACTGTATTCCATATAAAATAACAACTTAGGATTTAAGGGTGGATTTACAAACTTAAGTTCGTTTATCTTTAAAATTTCAACAATTGGTTCCCAAAACATACACAATGCATACATAAATTTCAAATATGGACCACGATTCCGAATACGTACAGTTACTACCCAAAATACATATATACACCCACATCATGTCTACGGAGCCTCTACGATTACTAGGAGTTTATACAATGCTTGCCGGGAACAAGGCCCCGGCTATACCTTACAATACATAACAGATTCAAAAGATATGGCATGAATTACACACGGCCCCGGGAGGAAGTGGGGCTCACCAGTACTTGCTGAAAGATGAGGAGGAGGCACCACTAACGGCGAGCTGAGCTACCTACTATGGACCCACCTACATCCATATAAAATATGTAGCACCCCCGGCAAAAGAGACGTTAGTACTGTGGAATAGTACTAGTATGTATCGCCAAACTTTACTCAAAGTAAAATCAAGAGATGCACAAATAGAAAGCAGTTAAAGGAACCAACATATAGTGCACATTGATACAGAAAACAAGTACAATTGAGGGCCTCACAGATTCTCGTTTCATCACAATCACATTTCCTTTTACACTCCACCCTTGTTACCTATCCACCCTTATTGCTACGTGTTGTAGCGTGCAACCCGATCCCACCTTACATTTCTGTTGTGGCGTGCTACCCGATCCCATCGTACAGTTTACACTCCACCCGTGTTACCTCTTCACCCTTATTACTTCTTGTTACGGCGTGCAACCCGATCCCACCGGACCATCACATTTCATGGCAAACAATAACAGCCCACAATTCAATCACAGGGTTTCATATCATCAAGAGTACAATTTCATAACACCCAACCAATCATGTGTTCACAATAGTCTTTATCATCCATTAATTCAACCACAAAGATGCTCGTAAACAAGAATGTAAATTCATTACAACCAACAATCCATATGAAGTTAGGCCACAGTCAACCTTGCCAACAATGAGTTATATACGATATTTCCATGGTAATTTAGTTCAATTAGATCAATTCACAATTCCCCTTCATCACTTGTTACATAGCCCTTATCACTTAGATACATTTACACATTTGAGTTTGTTATCATTCTTTCATACCAACACACACAAGCATTTAACGAACCTTGCACATGTTAGAGTAATCACATAGAAGTCACCTTTCACAATTTCAATTATCACGATAGTCGACAAAGACAAATATGAGAATAGAATCTCACACCTCAATAAAACCGGGCAATCAATTCACATATACTCAGCAATAAATCATACCGAATGTTTGGACACCAAAAAGGTGACTCAACGAAGATTAAAGTTAGCCATACATACCTCGAGTCGTCCCCTTTTTAATTTCTATTACAATTCACCGGACCGTCTAGCACCGTCAATCTATTCCACAATGTGACATATTTCACTTAGAATTAGGAATCTTGTACCCAATTGAGCATTTTATCAAACACTATGTGACCCCTTAGACTACTAACCCCCTTTTGAGAATACTTACCCAAACTTGTTTTTCCCTTTACTAGATTACGGGGTTTAACTCACATGCATGGAAGATTTCACTTCTCATTTTCAAGAACCAACTTATGTGTGTTTCATTCTTCAGAAAATCTGAGAAATTGGGGAAATAGGATGAAGACTTACCTCTTTGAGTGAAGAATATCACAATAACTCGATAATTTCTGGGCTTGAGGGATTTTGGAAAATCAAATTGGATGATGTTGAAACCTTCTCTCTCAAGAAATCTCTTCTTCTCTCTCTATTTTTGGTCAGAAAATCGTTAATAATGAAGGGGAGGGGTGTTTTATAAAATAGGGGGTCGGGTCTTAAATTTAAAAAATAAGAGCCCCGACACAGAGATGCGGTCAGGAATGCGCGGTACGTATTCCTGTCGCATAGTTGACCTTCAAATGGGCAAAAATAGGAACCACACTGCCCAGGTGTGCGACTACTATGCGGTCCGCATACTTGTTATGCAATCGCATAGTGTGTCGCATAATCTCCCTCGCAAAAACCATGGGGCAAGAATGCGACAACTATGCGGCCCGCATTCGTGAAATGCGATCGCATTTTAGGCCGCATAGCTGTCCTTAAAATGGACAGGAAACTGTCAAGGTATGCGATCACTATGCGGTCCGCATACCGCGCAATTTTGGGAAAATTTAATCTTTCAAGTTCTGGGGTACTTTTACTCAAAATAGGACTGTTTTGAGAATTTCTACAGTTATAACAGCACATAGACCTATTCGCGCATTATTTTAGACATAGAAATTTTACGGGTCTTTACATCCTCCCCCACTTAAAATCATTGGTCTTCGAATGAGGATCGCAAAATCATTTTGTTTTGAAAACACAATATGCCAACCCCCAAATTTTTACTAACTCTGCTATTTTCTGAAAAATTTGCATAGTTTCCTCTGTAATTAGGCCTATCTATCTGATAGAGAACCCCCGAAACACATGTTCCTAACCAATTCCACAATAACTAGTTATTTCATGGCCTTGCACATAATTTGGTCACCTAGACAAGTCCCATGTAATTCAATTACTTCAACATGCCATTTACACTTCAATTAGTCCTTACTACACTACAATTAATCCTTTAACCATCACATGATTTTCACATAATTTCATTTACTCCAAGGGGTTGCACATTACTCAAATAGTCATAACATACACAATTATGGCACAACTTGAGAAGTTAAAATAATAGAGGAATTAGGGGAAAATGGGGTGCTTTTGCACAAAACTGAACATAACATGTAATTGCTTTGAGATGACAATTCGCACGATCACTACTAGACTGATTCAAACAAATGGGGATATTTTTCTCTCATTTCATTTTCCGCTTCCCACGTGGCCTCCTCTACTTGCTGACTTCGCCACAACACTTTAACTGAAGCAATTTCTTTGTTCCTCAATCAACGGACTTGCCTATCAAGAATAGCAACCGGAACCTCTTCATACGATAATTTTTCATTAACCTCAATAGTCTCAACTGGCACGATAGCTGATGGATATCCAACCACGTTCTTCAACATAGACACATGGAACACCGGGTTCACTAATGATATATCAGGGGGCAATTCCAGCCTATAAGCCACCTGTCCTATCCTTTGAGCAATCCGATATGACCCGACATACCTTGGGCTCAATTTTCCCTTCTTCCCAAACCGCATTACTCCCTTCATGGGAGACACCTTCAAGAATACCCAATCATCTACTTGAAACTCCAAATCTCTACGACGAACGTCCGCGTAGGATTTCTGGCGACTCTGAGCAGTCTTCATCCTTTCCTGAATGACTTTAACTTTTTCCATATCTTGGTGCACAAGATCTGGTCCTAGCAATTCTTCCTCGCCAACCTCGAACCATCCAATCGGAGACCTACACCTCCTTCCGTACAATGCCTCAAATGGGGCCATCTGAATACTAGAATGGAAACTGTTATTATAAGAAAAATCTATAAGTGGAAAGTATTCATCCTAGCTACCCTTTAAATCTAATACACAAACCCGCAACATATCTTCAAGCGTCTGAATAGTCTTCTCTGCCTGCCCATTTGTTTGTGGATGGAATGCTGTGCTGAGATTTACCTGAGTACCCAAACCTTGCTGAAATTTCCTCCAAAAGTTAGCTGTGAACTGGGCCCCTCGATCCGAGATAATAGAAATTGGAGTGCCATAGAGCCTGACTATTCCTTTGATATATAACTGAGCATACTGTTCTGCAGTATCGGTGGACTTTACTGGCAAGAAAGGCGTTGATTTTGTGAGTAGATCCACTATCACCCTAATCAAGATGAACCTACATGGAGTGCGAGGTAACCCAACCACAAAGTCCATAATGATCATCTCCCATTTCCACATCGGTATTTACATAAGTTGCGTCAATCCACCGAGCCTCTGATGCTCGGCCTTCACTTGCTGACAATTTGAACACTTAGCCACAAAGTCCGCCACACCCCTCTTCATACCATTCCACCAATACATTTCCTTAAGATCGTGATACATTTTCGTAGAACCTGGGTGTACGAAATACCTAGATTTGTGAACCTTTTCCATCACCCTTTCCTGGAGATCATCCACATCTGGGACACATAACCTCTCTTGACACCGCAGGACACCTTCATCATTACCAAGTGAGAATGTTGAAGTCTTGTGATTCAAAATTGCTTCCCTCAATTGTGCGAAAGCAGGATCCCTGAATTACTTTCCTTTGACTTCTGCTACAAGCGAAGATTCTGCTCCATTACGCACCACGATGTCCCCTTCGTCTAAGGTCGAAAGACAGACCCCCAGACCAGCCAACTGATAAACTTCCCGAGCCAAAAGCCTCTGAACGGCTTCCAAATGTGCCAAGCTACCCATGGATTTCCGACTAAGAGCGTCAGCTAACACATTTGCCTTCCCTGGATGGTACAAAATATCTGTATCATTAGTCTTTGACCAATTCTAACCACCCCCTCTGCCTTAAGCTCAACTCTTTCTGCTTGAATAAATACTGAAGAATCTTGTGGTATGTGAACACGTCCACATAGACCCCATAAAGATAATGCTGCCAGATTTTTAATGCAAACACCATCGCCGCGAGCTCCAAATCATGCGTCGGATAATTCTTCTCGTGATTCTTGAGCTACCTTGAAGCATACGCTATAACTTTACCACATTGCATCAACACACACCCCAAACCAACCCTCAAAGCATCATAATAAACCACAAATCCCTCTGAACCTTCTGGCAAGGTCAATACTGGTGCCGAAGTCAATCTCGACTTTAATTCCTGAACGCTTTTTTCACATGCATCGGACCACTGAAACTTAACTGCCTTCTGCGTCAGCTTAGTCAATGGGGAGACGAGAGTAGAGAATCCCTCCACGAACCTCCGATAATACCCAGCTAGACCCAAGAAACTACGAATCTCTGTCGGGGTCGTTGTCCTAGGCCAATCCTTCACCGCTACAATCTTTTGGGGATCAACCTGAATCCCGTACCTGGATACAACATGGCCGAAAAAGGTAACTGATTCTAGCCAAAACTCACATTTGAAAACTTCGCATACAATAGGTGCTGATGAAGAGTCTGCAGAACTGCCCTGAGCTGATTAGCATGATCCTCCTGACTCTGCGAATAAACAAGAATATCGTTAATGAAGACAATCACAAAGGAGTCGAGAAACAGTTTGAAAACCCGATTCATAAGATCCATAAAAGCTGATGGGGCGTTGGTTAGCCCAAAAGACATTACCAGAAATTCAAAGTGCCCATATCGAGTGCTGAAGGAAGTCTTAGGAATATCCTGCTCCCTGATTTTTAACTGATGATACCCGGACCGCAAATCAATCTTTGAGAAGAACTTAGCTCCTTGCAACTGGTCGAAAAAATCATCTATCCGAGGCAATTGATGCTTATTCTTGATGGTGACTTTGTTGAGGTGCCGATAATAAATACACATCCGAAGCGACCCATCCTTATTTCTGACAAAAAGAACTGGTGCGCCTCAAGGCGACACACTTGCCCGAATGAAACCTTTTTCTAATAGATCTTTCAATTGTTCTTTCAACTCCCTTAATTCTGTTGGAGCTATCCTGTAAGGTGAAATAGATATTGGCTGCATATCTGGCAATACATCAATCCCGAAATCGATCTCTCTATCTGGTGGAATCCCAGGAAGCTCGTCCGGAAATACTTCATGAAATTTATTCACAACATGCACATATTCAGGAGCAGGCACCTCTGAAGTGGTGTCGGCAACCCAGACCAAATGGTATATACACCCCTTTCTGATAATCTTAGAGGCTTTAAGGTAGGAAATGAGTCTACCTCTTGGCATAACATTATTCCCCTCCCATTCGATAACTGGTTAATTAGGAAACTCAAGCCTCATAATCCTGGTTTGGCGGTCGAGTTTAGCAAAGCACGAATAGAGCCAATCCATCCCCATAATTACATCAAAATATACCATTTCTAACTCAATAAGATCGGTTGTGGTATCCCGACCACGCATCGTGAAAGCACAATTTCTATAGACTCGCACAGCCGTAATATAATCACTAACCGGAGTCGACACAGAGAACGACTCATGAAGCTGTTCGGGTTCTATCCAAAAACTTGAAGCAATAAATGGAGTAACATATGACAAAGAAGACCGGGATCAATAAGAGCATAAACATCATGAGACTGGAAAGTCAGAATACCTGTGACAACATCTGGAGAAGCCTCGGTGCTATGGCGACCACTTAAAGCATAGAATCGGCTGGGTCCCCCTTGACCCCGCGCTCTACCCCTAGCTGCTCGGTGCCCTACTAGTGTTGGAGGGCGTGCTGAGGACGTAGCGGATGATGAATTGGAGGGTTGAGGAGCACCCCCACCTGTGCCCTATCTGGGCGCACGACAAGCTCGCTGAACATGGCCCCTCACTCCGTATCTATAGCATACCGGAATATCTATGTAACAAGGCTCAGTATGAAATCTCCCACACTTAAGGCATGATCCCTCCACTGCTGCTGAAACCTCCCACCTGAACGACCCGACTGATGGAATCTCCTGCTATCTGAATCGGGTCCAAAACGACCTCCCTACTGATAATTGTGCCCTAATGGTGGCGCACTGGTTGAGGACTGAGCATATGACTGAGATGGCCCTGATGATCCTTTCCCAAGGGCTGATCTCACACCTCCAATTGAGCTCCTAGGGTTGCCCGCTGACCGGCCCCTACTACTGCTCTCTCTCTCCATCCTTATTTTCAATTCCCGAGCCTCTGTAGCCTAGGAGAATCCCACTATTTTCCCATAGTTCATATCTGAATGCAAGGAAGCTGTAGCAGCTTTATTACCAACCAAGGGACCAAGGCCCTGAACGAACCGTCGAACTCTGGCCTCCATAGTCGGCATCATGTGAAGAACATATTTGGACAAGCGCACGAACTCCATATGATACTCCTGAAACCTCCTGTTGCCCTGCTTAAGGACCTCGAACTCCACAGCACGAGCCTCCATATTCTCGGAAGGAAAGAAATGATCCATGAAGGCATCAACAAATTCATCCCACTTTGCCGGAGGGCTCCACTCTCCACGGGAACGCTCCCACATTTCAAACCACGAATATGCCACTCCCTTCAGACGATAGGAAGCCAACTCAACCCCCTCTGTCTCAGTAGCCCTCATAACTCGGAGGGACTTGTACATCTCATCAATAAACTCCTAAGGGTCAGCCTCTGGGTCGGTGCCTGTGAACTCCGGAGGGGCTAACCGCAGAAACTGGTTGACCCTGGAACCTGAAGAATCCCCTTGCTCGCTAGAGGATGCAGGGGCAGCATGTGATCTTTGGGCCTGGGAGGCCACTAAGNGGGGGGGGGGGGGACTGTAGCACCCTCCGCTGGAGTAGGAATATCCTAGCCTGGGATGGAAGAGTCAGGCAGATTCAGGGTCGGGGAATCATTCTCACCCGCACCATCAAATAAATAATTCACGGCCATTCCTGGGGTGGCATTGGCCTCTAGGCCGAGTCGATCTCTCTTCTTGGGTGCCATTTACTGAAAATTGGAACAATGCAAGCGTTAGAGATAGACAACCTCAACTTCCACCACATCGCACAATATTATATACCAGTGGACCCTGACCTAACCTCGTCACTACTCGACCGAGGTTAGGCTTAACACTTACTGGGTACCGTTGTGGTGTACTCATGCTACTCTTCTGCACATATTCTGTGTGCAGATCCAGGTGCTCATTATTAAACACGTCATCAGTGAGCAGTGACACTTGGAGACTTCAAGTTATATCTGGCGTGTCCACACACCTCGGAGTCCCCCTCTATTCTCTCATATGTCAATTACCTTCTGTATGTCTTTCATTAGATTCAGGTGTATAGAGATGCTAGTTTCCTCATGTACCTTGTGACTTATGATGTTACGGGTTTTGGGAATACTGTGTATTAATAGAGTGTTGGTTATATTACATGTCAAGCGGCATTATTACTAGTTATTTAGTTATCTGCTGTAGTTAGTAGTTAAGTTTTACTTCTATTTTTGTTGTTTCCGCAATTTGTTAGGCTTACCTAGTCATAGAGGCAGATGTCTCCTACCGTCATGAGGAGCATGTTTAGTATTGTGATTTTCTCCTTGATGAGATCAAATGGAAGGGTCCTAGCTAATCCAGTATGTAGTTTTCTTGCGACTCAGGGTTGATCCATGAGATTCTCGTACTTTTCATATGATGGCATGATCAATGTAGTGTGTTGTGTGGGATCGAGATTTGCATGTGCAAGGTCACGAGTCAGTTTTGGAGGGAAGGACATAAATTCTTAGGTAGCATAGACGATTTCAAATGACTAGGTGAATGATATTACTACTTGGTATTGCATAAGAAGGGTGCGCATTTCAGAAGGCACATTATGTTTTGAGTTATGGATGCTTCATTGGTATTGTGTTACTCGCCGGGTTGATCTACCGCTGATATTCAGATTTGTGATATGTGGCATGAAAGAATTATTGTCACGCCCCAAACCCGAGGGATGAGACCGGTACCAAACCGGGTGAACCCGGTCAAGCAGACCTGGATTGCCTTTCCTACCCAACACGTTTCCCCCGTATATACAACGCACCGTATTCCATATGAAATAACAACTTAGGATTTAAGAGTGGATTTACAAACTTAAGTTCGTTTCTCTTTTAGGATTTCAACAATTGGTTCCCAAAACATACACAATACATACATAAATTTCAAATACAGACCACGATTCCGAATACGTACAATTACTATCAAAAATACATATATACACCCACATCATGTCTACGGAGCCTCTACGATTACTAGGAGTTTATACAATACTTGCCAGTAACAAGTCCCTAACTATACCTTACATTACATAACATATTCAAAATAGATGGCATGAATTACACACTGCCCCGGGAGGAAGTGGGGCTCACCAGTACTTGCTGAAAGATGAGGAGGAGGCACCACTAACAGCAAACTGAGCTACCTGCTATGGACCCACCTATATCCAGATAAAAGATGTAGCGCTCCGGCAAAAGGGACATTAGTACTGTGGAATAATACTAGTATGTATGAGCAAACTTTACTCAAAGTAAAATCAAGAGATGCACAAATAGAAAGCAGTTAAAGGAACCAACACATAATGCACAGTGATACAGAAAACAAGTACAATTGAGAGCCTCAAAGATTCTCGTTTCATCACAATCACATTTCCTATACACTCTACCTTTGTTACCTCTCCACCCTTATTGCTACGTGTTGCAGCGTGCAACCCGACCCTACCTTACATTTCTATTGCAGCGTGCAAACCGATCCCACCGTATTGTTTACACCCCACCTTTGTTACCTCTTCACCCTTATTACTTCTTGTTGCGGCGTGCAAACCAATCCCACCGGACCATCACATTTCATGGCAAACAATAACAGCCCACAATTCAATCACAGGGTTTCATATAATCATGAGTACCATTTCATAACACCCAACCAATCATGTGTTCAAAATAGTCTTTATCATCCATTAGCTCAACCATAAAGATGCTCATAAACATGAATGTAATATCATTACATCCAACAAACCATATGAAGTTAAGCCACGGTAAACCTTGCCAACAATGAGTCATATACGATATTTTCCATGGTCATTTAGTTCAATTAAATCAATTCACAATTCCCATTCATCACTTGTTACATAGCCCTTATCGCTTTGATACATTTACACATTTCAGTTTGTTATCATTCTTTCATACCAACATACGCAAGTATTTAACGAACCTTGCACATGTTAGAGTAATCACATAGAAGTCACCTTTCACAATTTCAATTATCACCATAGTTGACTAAGACAAATCAGAGAATGCAATCTCATACCTCAACAAAACCGGGCAATTAATTCACATATACATGGCAAGAAACTCATATTGAATGTTTGGACGCCAACAAGGTGACTCTACAAAGATTAAAGTTATCCATACATACCTCGAGTCGTCCCCTTTTTAATTTCTATCACAATTCACCGGACCGTCTAGCACCTTCAATCTATTCCACAATGTGACATATTTCACTTAGAATTAGGAATCGTGTACCCAATTGAGCATTTTATCAAACACTATGTGACCCCTTAGACTACTAACCCCCTTTTGAGAATAATTACCCAAACGTTTTTTTCCCTTTACTAGATTACGGGGTTTAACTCTCACGCATGGAAGATTTCACTTCTTATTTTATACAACTAAACTATGTGTGTTTCATTCTTACAACAAATCTGAGAAATTGGAGAAATAGGGTGAAGACTTACCTCTTTGAGTGAAGAAGATGACAATAACTCGATAATTTTCGGGCTTGAGGGATTTTGGAAAATCAAATTGGATGATGTTGAAACCTTCTCTCTTAAGAAATCTCTTCTTCTCTCTCTATTTTTTGTCAGAAAATCGTTAAAAATGAAGGGAAGGGGTGTTTTATAAAACAAGGGGTCGGGTCTTAAATTTAGAAAATAGGAGCCCCGACATAGAGATGCGGTCGCATTCCTGCTATGCGGTCCGCATTCCTGTCGCATAGTTGGCCTCCAAATGGGACAAAATGGGAACCAAGTGCCCAGGTATGCGACCACTATGCGGTCTGCATGCCTGTTATACGATCGCATAGTGCGTCGCATAATCTCCCTCGCAAAAACCATGGGGCAAGAATGCGACAACTATGTGGCCCACATTCGTGAAATGCGATCGCATTCTAGGCCGCATAGATGTCCTCAAAATGGACAGGAAACTGTTATGTGGTCCGCATACTTGTTATGCGATCGCATAGTGCGTCGCATAACGTGGAATTTCGAAAAATTCAATCTTTCAAGTTCTGGGATACTTTTTACTCAAAATAGGACCGTTTTAAGAATTTCTATAGTTGTAACAACACAAGGACCTATTCGGGTGTTATTTTAGACATAGAAATTTTACGAGTCTTTACAATTATAGAAATATTCCTCGTGGGGTGATCGTGTATGAGAGATGTGTTAGACATTAGGCTGGCGGAGTAAGGATCAGATATGGTGATTCGTGTGTTCTATGGATTGGAGACCGGGAATGTTTAGAAGCAGATTGTTTAGTGGTTATTGACTATGAAGTTGTGGCCAAAGCTTGCTAAATGATAGTAAGTGTTATGATTCAGTCATTGTGGACCTTCATATGGTTATTTATCTATTTGGGGATGACCAGAGTTGATTCAGGGCCCGTTGGTAGGCCAATGAGGGTGTGTATTCTACACCGGGCACAAAGTTTTACTTGTTAATCTACCAATAATCTACGTATTTAACTCATGTTGTGTAGAAATTACTTACCTCAAAGTGCTAGGTGAAAAACCCCTTCTAAGAGCTCCGAAAAATCGCCCAAGAGATGAAAGAAATGACCTAAATGGCTTAGTCCTGCATTTAATAAGTTGTGCACAAGTCTCAGGTGAAAAACCCCTTCCAAGAACATTTGCGACATCTGGTTCACAAATGCAAAAAATCCATTGCAAATGTGAACCTGGGCTTCTAATGCCAAGGTCGCAAATGCGACCAAGGAGTCACAAATGCGGACACTGTTGAGTTCGCAAATGCGACCAAAGCGTCGCAAATGCGATCAAAGCGTCGCAAATGCGAACACTGCCCAGGTCAGGCTTCATCGCAGTTGTGAAGCCTTCCTCGCAAATGCGAGGTTCGCAAATTGTTTGCATTTGCAAGACCTGCAGCACCAGCAATAAAACAACATAAATTTGAAGTTTTTCCCCACCTTCCGAACATCCAAAACTCACCTGAGCCCTCGGGCTCCACACCAAATGCTCACACAAGTCTAACAACATCATACGAACTCGCTCGCATGATCGATAGACTTAAATAACATCAAAAACTACAAATCGGACGCCAAAACACATGGATTAACTCATGAATGCAAAAACTTCCAAAAATATTCCGCGTGTCCGATTCCAATCAAATCAACTCAGAATGACGCCAAATTTTGCGTGCAAGTCTTAAATGACATTATAGAACTATTCCCGATATCGGAATCCCATTTGGGCCTCGATATTACCAAAACCTACTCCAAACCAAATTTAAAGAAGTTCAAGAACCTTCAAGGAACCAACTTTCACTATTAGGCGCTGAAACGCTCTCGGATCATCCAAAATCCGATCCGAGCACACGCCCAAGTCTGAAATCATCATACCAACCTATTGGAACCACAAAATCCCGATTCTGAGGTCCTTTACATAAAACATTGACCGAAGTCAAACTTAGCCTTTTAAAGCCAATTTAAGGAACCAAGTGTTCTGATTGCAACTCGAACCCTTCCAAATCCTCAAATAACCATCCCTGCAAGACATAAAACAATATAAGTATATATGGGGAGTCTTATTTAGGGGAACATGGTTCTAAAAAGTTAAACGACCGATTGGGTCGTTACAATAATAGTAATAATACAGATTTTGTGTTCTCCCTTTCATTTGCCGTTGAGCGTTACATAATTCTAGTATAGCAAAAAATAACATGGTGCACAAATAAAAATAATCATAATAATACTTTAAATCAAAGCTAGTTAGCACGTATTATATTTGCTTACCTCAAAATACGAGTAACAATTAAACTTGTAATGTGGTTACAAGGATACATGATCTGATTCAATACCAATTGATAAACGATTGAATAAATAAGTGAATTAAACGATTGAAATGGATCAAACCAGTGTTGTTTGTGAGCTATTGACCTCAATTGAAATAGGATTGAGATCAAACGTTAAGAACCACAAGAACAATAAGAACAATACGAACAATATGGACAATAAGAACAGTAGAGAATTAAGAGTAAGTAAAAGAGTAGAATGTTGAATTTCTCAGTAAATGCGTGTATGATTTGTGTCCTCCTTACAAATAAACAGGGTTCCCCTTTATATATTAGAGGAATCCCAAATAAGGTATAACTCTAATTTCGGAAGTAAAATACATGATTGATATCAATAACCGTTAATGGTTTCGCCAATCCAGAGATTCCCACTGAGATTGGTGGTTGATTGCAGATATTTCGTTATTCCGTTACATCGATGTCGATCTAGCCCAATCTTTTTCCCTCAGTCTCCGTGTTCCTCAAGCTCGAGCTTGCTTCGATACGGACTTAACCTCGAGGCAGACCCTCCAACCCATAAAATCGGGTGTGGTCGATTTTAACCGTATACAGATAGTCCCCGCGCTTCCTAGAATGAAATGATAAGAAACAATTTGAACGTCGATTCTTCTGTACCTCGATCATGACGTCATCTCCATAACGTAAGCAATGGATGTGACCGAAGCGCCCTGTCGATTCGGTTCCCAAAAGCCATAAATGCATGTTAGTTGTCGGTCGGTCACTAGTGATACCGAACCATCGTCATAAGCCTATAAATACCACCCCTCTTGTTGATTCAAACTTTACTTTGCTTTGATTATAAACTCTTGAGTTCCCAATTCTTCTCATATTTCCCTCGTTGCCGCCAATCACGCCATCGTTTCTCCAACCGGAGCCACTAATCTCATACTTTTCTTCCACCTTCTATAAATATACAAAAGGCGAAGACTTCCAAGACTGTTCCGCAAAAAGAAAAAGCTTCTTCTTCTTCTTTCCAGCCGACTGGCGATAAGACGCTGGTGGACCTCGTATCGAGGAATGTACCCAGGGGCCAATCGAATTAACTTTTGAATTCAAAGTCGAAATGCCTTCCTCAGTCCCAGGTCGCTGCGAACCCATGTCCCGATATAGCTGCTCAATATCGGAAGATGACCTTGAGAGTGTGAAAGAGGATTGTGGTTGGGAAAATATGGAAGTGGTGGTTCCTTCTCCTGAGGAGGATATCACTACTTATGTGAAAGGGTACCTTAGTGTGTATACCTACCCTTTCACTTTGGGTCCCGTGGATCCAGTCATACTTGAATTTTGCCGCCAGTATGGAGTAACACTCGGCCAAATCTATCCCTCATTTTGGCGCATCGTCAGCTTGATCAGGTTCTTTTCAAGCAAGGTCGAGGGGATGGCCTTCATCCTCGATCACTTGATAAGACTATACAAGCCACGCCTTTATCAAGGTGGGTTAATAAAGTTGTAGCGTAGGGCTACGAAGACGGTGTTCTCAAGTATTGATGAAGACAAAGACCGAGGTCAGATGGGCTGATTCGTCTGAATCAGGACCTCCAATCTGATTTCGGTCGAGAAGATGCCATTCCCTGAGGAATGGAACATGAAACATAAGTGCGATTTCGATTCGGGTACTTTACTGTTTTACTTTCTTTATTCTTTCACTGACTCATGTTCTCTTCTCACGATGTAGCTTCTCTTTGGTTTCCCGGTGCAATTTCGGATCTCGAAGGTTGGGTTCGACAGCTGGCCTCCACCACTACTTATGTCGAACGTTGCTGGCGCGATTTGGTCAAAGGCCGATGGGAGGCTAAAAACCACGGTAAGTCCCTTTTCTTGCACATCGAGATTTTCTTCATAGTATAATTCTTAATTACTTCGTTTCTTTACGTGTAGGCCTTGATGAGAATGTGGTCATGAGGCCACCTCTTCCTGGGAAGGAGGAGGTGTCAAAGATGAATAAAGAGAGGAAAATGAGAAGGACCTTCCCTTCCGATACCCACAAGAAAAACTAAAGCTCCGAAGTCGAAAGTTGAACCCTCCGCTCCTCGTATCCATAAAGGGGGTGAAGATGACGACTTCCAGCTGGTAGCTCAAAGAGCTGGATCTATCGAGCCTGTGGTGCTCGAGGCGGCTCCTTATCAAGCTGAGGACGTTTTGGAGGAGGGTCCAAACAAAGTCCCCGAGAAATCGGGCGGTGAGGATGCCCTCCGCCGTGATAACTGGCTGGTGGATGTGACTGAAGGGTCTAGCATCATGGCCCTTTAGAAAGAAGATAATGTCCCAAGTGATTCACTTGGGATAATCAACATTGGTGACTCACCGCTTGATCCTGCATTTTTCGAGGGGCAATTCCAAGAAGCCCGAGCTATGGGTACTCCTGATGCGCGACATGCTCATGAAGGGAATGACATATTCTAGGGCTGCTTTGCAAGAGTCTGATGGTTCTGAGCCAGACGCTTCGTTCGTGTTCGACGAGGCTCGGCAGTTCCTTAAGCAAGTAAGTCTTATTTCTTTGTGTTGATACTTGCGTTTACTTCATATATATTCTAGCCTGACTTTCTTTTCCGTGTAGAGGCCATGGTGCTTCACCGGGAAGCATCTTCAAAATCCAAGACCAACCTATCTCAGTACGAGGCAGAGCTCAAGAAATTTGCAGAGGAGAGGGACGACCTCAAACTCCTCTACGTTAAAAAGGAAGAGGAGATTATGGTCCTTCGAGCTGAACTTACAACGGTTCGACAAGATCGAACCGATCTCGTCGAAAAGGTAATGTAACTTCTCGCAAGTCTTGCTAAGTCTTAGTTCAAATTTGGCGACTAACTCTTCATTTTTGTAGTTTCAGCAGAAGGGGTAGCTGGTGGAGCAGCTTTGAGAGGAGGCTAAAATGAAAGAAGCCGAAGCTATGGGCTGGAGAAAGAATATAGAGCGTCTCACCTCGGAGAAGGACACACTTCGGTCCCAACTGACCTCAGTGATGATGAGGCCGTTGAAGAAGTGGCTTCTGAAGATGTGGTTCCTAAGGACGTAGCTCCCGGGATAGGCCAAGCCTTTAGGATTTTTTTTTCCATTTTTTTATGTAAGGCCTTAACCGGCCTTTTGTACCGAATATTCGATATATAATAGAAAGTTTTTCTTCGATACCTTCTTATGTTTTTGAATCCTTTGCATGTTTCTTTGTCTTCTTCGCAATCATTGAAATTTTTTACTGTTGTAACTTTATTGTCTTTGGCTCGTAACTAGAGAAAATCCTTAAGATTTTGGACCCTTAAGTTTTTGATTTATATGAGGGCAAGTCCTCCGAGTTAGAAACTCGTTCAAGACATTATCTCGGCGGTGACTCGTTCGAACTGATAGGTGTGTTAACTTTAATAATCAAGTTCGAATGAATCTTGAGTTTTTAGCATAAAATAAACCCTTTAGGTTTTAATCAATGATTTTTACGTTTTTGGAGCTTGCAACAGTATACCCCTTAGGGTTTTTGGGTGAACCTTCGAGCCATAATTGACTTTTATTTAAGCTCGGAATAGCGGAACCCTTGGGTCCGAATTGAGTGAGAATGAGGTCTCAAAACTCTTAACTATATTGGATATTAGGCTCTTTTAAATTGTCCCTTAGGCTCTTTAGATTGGCCCTTAGGCTCTTTAGATTGGGCTGATTCAGCCTCTAAAACGGCCGTTATATTTTCCTTTTCGGCTAAAAGACTTAGCGAAAATGCTTTAGCATATATTTTTTGTACGCATTGGGTTTTTTGAGGGTTTGATGATCGAAACCTTTTTTTCTTTTTGTGTCTTAACGTGTTTGTGTTAGGATAATATGATACCACTGTAGGTTTTTTCGAAGGCTGATATTATAGAAGCCTTTAAATTATTCGAGGGCCGATTTTATCGAAGCCCTTTTTTATTTCTTTGCCGAGGGTAGACTTATTTAACAAGTTTTTCAAAGTATTTGAAGGCCTTTTTGTTTTATAGCGGAAGTCGGACGTCTCCGAGCCACGTTATTTTGGCCGTAACCTATGGGTATGTCACTTAGACTTGTTTCCCGATAACATTTTGAACTTGTTCGAAATGTTAGTCCCCGAGTATGGTGGCCTTGGCTTATATATCGAGGGGTGCCTCTTTGAGGTCTTATGATTTCAAACTTAGATGGCTCGAGTGCACAGTCCCCGAGTGTTCGAGGTATGCTCGTAATTGTCCCTTGAGCCATTTTTCAAAAGTGTTAGTTTTGCACAATAGATCAGAATCATAAGTACATGACTCATAAGGTAGAAAATTATGTCTTCGAAACATGAGATGTTCGAGAAAAGAGAATTCTTCTTTGAATAATTTATGCATGCGTACATGTTTTGTTGTCGGGATTCGGCTAATCTATATAGGCATGGTTCATTCGACCTTTTGGACCATTACAAAATCCTTCCTATCGAGTCCCATTGATACTAGGTATGTTTCTCGAACATATAACATCCGAGGGTGATGCCCTCCAGTATTCGAGGTTGATTTTCAAGAAGCCTTGGATACTGTTGACTTATCCTCAGGTAGCACATATTTGTTGCCTCGTCAAAACCTTGCCGAAAAAAACCATCTGGGATAAAAACCGGTCTAAAGGAAAAAGAGTGCAACGCGTACTTTAAAACCCGAGGTCTCGATTTCTTGGATCGAATTCCTGCAATGAGTTAGTTTCGAATATTTATATAAATTAAATAAAAAAGAAAGTCATACCTTAGCAATAGTATCTCTTAAGGAGTGATATGTTTCATTTGTTCGACAATGGTTCGTCGTTCATTGTTCCGTGCTTGTAAGACCCTTTTTCGACAATGTGGAGGATCTAGTAGGGTCCTTCCCAATTAGGACCGAGTCCGAGTTTCCCTTCATTAGGGTCTCGAGTGTTGATGGTGACTTTTCTTAGGACCAAGTCCCCGATTTTGAAATGACGAAGGTTAGTTCTTCTGTTGTAATATCTCTCGATCCATTGTATTTGTTCTGCCATTCGAACGAGTGCAGCTTCTCGTCTTTCGTATAACAACTCGAGGCTGGTACTCATGGCCTCGTGGTTTGATTCTTCTGTTGCATATCAAAATCTGGCGCTGGGCTCTCCAACTTCGACTGGTATCAAGGCGTCGGAGCCATATACTAAGGAAAACGGAGTCGCTTTGGTACTAGACTTCGATGTTTTCCGATACGCCTATAGAACCTCGGGAAATTTTTCTCTCCACTTACCTTTGGCTTTGTTTAGCCTTTTCTTCAAGTTTTGGATGATAGTCTTGTTAGTTGATTCGGCTTGTCCGTTCCCACTAGGGTGATACGGTGTTGATAGTATTTTCTTTATTTTGTGATCTTTGAGGAATTTTGTAAATTTGCTGCTGTCGAACTATTTTCCATTATCACATACTATTTCCACGGGTATCCCGAATCGACATGCGATGTGATGCCATATGAAGTCGATCACTTCTTTTTCCCTAAACTTTTCGAAGGCATGTGCTTCAACCCATTTAGAGAAATAGTTAGTCATAAATAATATTAATTTAGCTTTACCTGGGGCGATGGAAGAGGACCGACGATGTCCATTCCCCACTTCATGAATGGAAATGGGGATAGGATCGAATGAAGTTGTTCGCCGGGCTAGTGGACCATCGGTGCAAACATTTTACATTTATTGCATTTTCGAATGAACTCCTTAGAGTCCTTTTCCATGCTATCTCAATAATATCCTGCTCTGATAACCTTTTGAACTAGTGACTCGGCGCCAGAGTGGTTCCTACAAGTGCCTTCGTGGATTTCTCATAGAACATAGTCGGTATCTCCTGGCCCCAAGCATACCGCCAGTGGACCATCAAACGTTCTCATGTACAATGTTCCATCATCGTCTAATGTGAATCGAGCGACTTTGGTCCGTAAGGCCCTCGACTCTTTTGGATCCGACAAGAGTTTCCCATTCTTCAAATATTCGATATATTTGTTTCTCCAGTCCAAAATCAGACTCGTGGAGTTTACTTCGGCATGTCCTTCCTCGATCACAGACCTTGAGAGTTGGACGACAGTCCCCGGGTTGATCTCATCTTCTTCGACCGGTGACCCCAAATTGGTGAGTGCATCGACCTCAGTGTTTTTCTCTCGAGGGATGTGTTGCAAGGTCCATTCTTTAAAACGATGAAATGTTACCTGCAATTTGTCTAAGTACCTTTGCATCCTATCCTCTAGAACTTCGAAGGTTCCGTTTACCTGGTTTTCCACTAGTAGGGAGTTGCACTTAGCTTCGATTACTTCTGCCCCCAAGATTTTAGCTAGCTCGAGACCTTCAATAATAGCCTCATACTCGGTCTCATTGTTAGTCAATTTCGCAGTTTTAATGGATTATCTAATAACACTACCCATAGGCGGTTTCAAAACAATACCGAGCCAGTACCCTTTCACATTCGAGGCACCATCCGTGAATAGGGTCCATACCCCTGATGAAGTACCCGATTTAAGTAGAAGTTCCCTTTCCACTTCGGGTATGAGAGTTAGCGTAAAATCGGCCACGAAGTCTTCTAGAATTTGAGATATATGGTCGTTCGGGGTTGATACTAGATATCATACCCGCCAAGTTCGACGGCCCATTTGGCCAATCGGCCCGATAATTCGGGCTTGTGCAAAACATTTCAGAGTGGATAAGTGGTGATCACACATAATGGATGCCACTGAAAATATGGCTTTAATTTTCTAGATTCGCTTATTAATGCAAGTTCCAATTTCACTAAGTGTGGATACCTAGTTTCAGCATCTCATAAGGTCCGACTTACGTAATAAACAGGAAATTGCGTACCTTGTTCTTCTCGAACTAACACACCACTTACCGCTATCTCGGATACTACCAAGTATAGGTACATCTTCTCATCTGCCTTTGGAGTGTGGAGCAAAGGTGGGCTTGATAGGTATCGTTTCAATTCCTACTATGCTTGTTGACATTCCGGGGTCCATGTAAAATTATTTTTCTTTTTGAGTAAGGAAATGAACCCGTGTCTTCAGTCTGATGACCTCGAAATGAATCGGCCCAAGAAAACTATCTGTTCGGTTAGCCTTTGAACGACTTTCACACTGTACACGAAGGTGATATCCTCGATAGTGATAAAAGAAGTCTTTTCTTGATCCCCTGGGTCCATATGGATATGGTTGTACCCATAATAGGCATCGAGAAAGGTAAGAATCTCGTGGCCGTCCGTGGCATCGATCAGGAAAGGTAAAAGAGTCTTTCTGACATGCTTTATTCAAGTCCTTATAGTCTACACACATTCTAAGTTTGCTCCCCTTTTTTGGGACTACGACTACATTGGCTAACCATTCGGGGTATTTTACCTCTCGAATGGAACCTATATTGAGAAGTTTGGTTACCTCGTCCTTGATGAAGGCGTGTTTTACCTCAGTCTGGGGCCTTTTCTTTTGCTTTGTCGGTCTGAACTTCGGATCCAGGCTTAGCCAATGAGTTGTTACCTCCGGTGGGATTCCTATCATGTATGGATGGGACCATGCAAAGCAATCCATGTTATCAATAAAAAATTGAATGAGTTTTTTTCCGGAGTTCGAAGGTCAACCCCATTCCCAGGTATACCTTCGTTTGTTTAGATACTCGATCAGTATCACCTGCTCCAGCTCCTCGACCGTTGAATTGGTTGCATCCGATTCTTCGGGAACGATGAAAGTTTGAGGAGTGAGAAAATCCTCTTCTTCATCTTTGATTACCTATTTCTCTTATTCGTTCGAGACTAGGGACAGTGATTGTTATTTGGTCGCTTAGTTATCTTTGGTGCTCGATTTATCTAAGGTCAAAGGTGTTGATATTGGTATCACCTCGTCGACTGCAAACATTTTCTTTGCAGTGTGTTGTTCCCCGTAAACTTTTTCACACTATCTGCCGTTGGGAACTTAATTATTTGGTGAAGGGTAAACGGTAGTGCCATCATGTTGTGGATCCAGGACCTTCCGAGCAGTGCATTGTACCTAATGTCTCCTTCAATGACATGGAATTTTTTATCCATGATAGTTCTAGCCACGTTTACCGGTAGAATTATCCCCCCTTTCATTGTTTCACTAGCCATGTTGAAGCCGTTTAGGACTCGAGATGCAGGTACAATGTGGTCTAGCAGGACGAGCTGCTCGACGACCCTTGATCTGATTATGTTTGCCGAACTACCTGGATCCACTAGAACACGTTTAACTTTAACTTTATTTAATAAAATAGAAATTACCAGGGCGTTATTGTGCGGCTGAGATATGCCTTCTACTTCTTTGTCGTTGAATGATAGAGTGCCTTCGGGCACATAATCTTGATTCTGATTATCTCTTGTGATGGATACTTTGGTGCATTTGAATATAGGCCCTTAAAGGATGTCGACCCCACCGACGATAATATGGATAACGTGTTGAGGTTCTTCTTGCTCGTTCTTTCCGGTGGCGTCTCTTTCCCTGAAGTGATTTTTGGCTCGATCACTCAGGAATTCTCGAAGGTGGCCTTCGTTGAATAATCAAGCTACTTCCTCCCTCAGCTGTCAGCAGTCTTCATTTCTATGGACATCTGTGCCATGATATTTACACATTAGGTTTGGGTTTCTTTGAGAAGGATCAGTTTGTATAGGTTTGGGCCACCTAGTATCTTTTATCCTTCCGATGGCCAATACAATCCCCGATACATCAACACTGAAATTTTACTCCGATAACCAAGGTTCTTTTGTGGGATCCGCATATTTGTCGAAACCAGTTTTACTCATGAGTCCCTAAGAATTATGCCCTCGATCTCCCCTTTGATCGTTCCGAGCGAAATTGCGCCCATAACTATTATTCCTTTGATCTGAAACATATGGCTGATACCGATCTTTATTCGGCCTTGATTCTCTATCAATATCTCTCTGACTTTTACCTATCGACCGATTCAGATGTATTAAACCTGAGGGGGCTCCCAGTTGGTCATCCTCGATCCTAATCTTTGACTGATGTCGGTTGTGAACATCTGCCCAAGTCAAAGTCGGGTACTCTATTAAATTCTATTTCAACTGGCATGACATGATCGAACTCCACTCGTTTAATCCTTGTGTGAAAGCTTTGACGACCTAATCGTCAGTAACTTGTGGCAATTCCATACATTCCATTTGGAATCAAGATACGAACTCTCTTAACATCTCGTTATCCCTTTGCTTCACTTTGAATAGGTCTAATTTTCTTGTTGCAACCTTTATGGCTCCAGCATGTGCCTTTACAAACGAATCTGCCAACATGGGCGAATGAATCGATTGAGTTAGGTGGCAAGTTGTGGTACCAAATCATAGCTCCCTTCGACAAGGTCTCCCCGAATTTCTTTAGCAGCACAGACTCGATTTCGTCATCTTCCAAATCATTATCTTTTATGGCGCACGTATAAGAAGTAACGTGCTCGTTGGGGTGTGAGGTCCCGTTGTATTTACGTATATCGGGCATACGGAACTTCTTTGGGATGGGCTTCGGAGCCGCACCCGGAGGCAATGATTTTTGTACAAACTTCTTGGAGTCCATGCCTTTCAAGATCGGTGGTGCCCCCGGTATCTGATCAACTCGAGAGTTATAAGTTTTCACCTTCTTATCGTTAGCCTCAATTTTTATTTCTCCGGATTCTATTCTCTTAGTAATCTCCTCGAGCATCCTCATTATAGCAGGATCGATTGTCGAAGTGTTATCACCTGACCTTTCAGGCACTGGTTCGGTACGACGAGTAATCTTTTATTCGGCCCTATTTGTGGTCCCTATGCTGATTCTACAACTGAGCAATGGTGTTTTGTAGGGCTTGTAGCATTTCAAATTTCCTTGGAGACTGACTCCCTCATCTCCTCTGTCATGCGTTCCTCGACCATCAGCTCGACTCTCTCTACGTACACTTCCCTCGAGGTCTGCGCCTAATTCCACATTCAAGGCAACATGAGAACTGACATCAACCGGGTTGACGAGCGGTGCTCCTCCGAGATCAGCCTGTGGCACCTCGATTCCTGGGAAGATAACATTCTCGTTTCCTCCGTGGAGACCAAGGCCGTTTTCGCCGTATGTACATGTGTTTTGCGACTTTGACATGATTCAAACTGAAAAGAAAATTCTTGAGAAGAAACAAGCATAAAATAGTGTGGTATACCAAAATTAGCACTGAACAATCACTATTATCCTTAGCCCTACGGTGGACGCCAAACTGTTGACCTCTAAATACGAGTAACAATTAAACTTGTAATGTGGTTATAAGGATACGTGATATGATTCAATACCAATTGATAAACGGTTGAATAAATAAGTTAATTAAATGATTGAAATGGATCAAACCTGTGTTGTTTGCGAGCTATCGACCTCAATTCAGCATAGGCTCGAGACCAAACATTAAGAACCACAAGAACAATAAGAACAATATGAACTATATGGACAATAAGAACAATAGAGAATTAAGAATAAGTAAAAGAGCAGAATGTTTGTATTTCTCAGTAAATATGTGTATGATTCGTGTCCTCCTTACAAATGAACAGGGTTCCCCTTTATATAGTAGAGGAATCTCAAATAAAGTATAATTCTAATTTCGGAAGCAAAATACATGATTGATATCTATAACTTTTAATGGTTCCGCCAATCCCGAGATTTCCGTCGAGATTGATGGTCGATTGCGGATATTTCGTTATTCCGTTACTTCGAATATCGATCTAGCCCGATCTCGATCCCTCAGTCTCTGTGTTCCTCAGGCTCGAGCTTGCTTCGATACGGACTTAATCTCGAGGCAGACTCTCGAGCCCATAAAATCGGGCGTGTTCGATTTTAATCGTATACGATATTAACTCCAATCCGCTTTATTTGGTCAAGTTTATTCCAACGAGAAAGTAGTCGTTTGGATAATTTGAGGTAAAAATAACAAAGAAAGGTTTATAGGTGTTGGGACATGAACTTGAAGTTGAAAAGATAGTGGGTTTTCATTGCTGGGATTAATAATGGGTGAGATGAATATTTGAAGTTTATTTCAAATTATTGAACGACCTATCAAAATTGTGAAACATACAATAATTTTAATATATGAAATAGTGTACGAACTAAAATCACATGCCAACAAAGTATATTTGGGAAATCTTAAAACCTAGAAAGTTATGGAGCCCAAGCAAGAACGATAATAAGCCCAACACGTTCCATTTAGGTGAGAAATTCAAAAAAAGTCAGATTTACAAGTGGTCATTCAAAAATAGTCACAGTTTTAAAAATAATCGAAATTTAGCCATTTTTCATGTAAAGATAAATTTCAACGAAAACATTGTTCAAAATCCAAAAAATACTCCAGCATAATATACTGGAGTTCTAGTATAATATATTGGAAATCCAGTATATTATGGTGGAGTTCCAGCATTAGTATTCTGAAACTCTAGTATATTATACTGGAGTTCCAATATAATATACTGGACTTCCAGCATAATATACTGGAGTTTCAGTATAATATACCGGTCCAGCATAATATGGTGGAAGTTCATACACATGTGCTCCAATCTCCAATATATTATGCTGGAACTTTACGTGTGTTGGAATTCCAGCATAATATGCTGGAAATTCATAAACATGTGCGCCGATCTCCAGTATATTATGCTAAACTTTCCGTGTTGCAACAAAATAGTGGCTATTTTTCAATCACTTTGCAAATGCAGCCTATTTTTTAATGGCCAGTCCGAAAACTGATTAGCCCGTACTATATTTACTCCATATAGTTTATTGAGCATCTATGGATAAACTATTGTAAAATTGACACAGGGTGACAACATGTAATAAGAATTGACAATTGTTGGGCCTTAGATTACATTGCAAAAAATAAATCAAAAATTCTTTTGCAACGAAAAAGTAGGCATGTCAACTAAAAAATAGGAGAATCTGAATATTTAACTCCTACCTTCAGGCTTGTTTCTCTTTCAAAATTTATATTCATATAAAAGAATAGCAAACAATCACCAATACAAGTTTCGTCGGTTATATATCAGTGTATATATAAAATAATTTTTGTATTGATATACACAGGCATTCACATTGTACGTCAATGTATATCACACAAGATTTTCGTAAATATTGCACGGGGCACTCTATTTGATCGCCCCCATTTAACCTATACCCGCTTTTTTAAAAACTTTTAACTTGTATCCATTTTTTAAATAACTTCAGCTCCCCTTTCCCTCGCTGAGCTGAAGTTCACCAGTTATACAGACAAAAACTTCAGCTCTAGAGCTGAAGTTTCCCAGTGTAGAGCTGAAGTTTCCCAGTGTAGAGCTGAAGTTTCCCAGTGTAGAGCTGAAGTTTCCCAGTGTAGAGCTGAAGTTTCCCAGTGTAGAGCTGAAGTTTCCCAGTGTAGAGCTGAAGTTTCCCAGTGTAGAGCTGAAGTTTCCCAGTGTAGAGCTGAAGTTTCCCAGTGTAGAGCTGAAGTTTCCCAGTGTAGAGCTGAAGTTTCCCAGTGTAGAGCTGAAGTTTCCCAGTGTAGAGCTGAAGTTTCCCAGTGTAGAGCTGAAGTTCCCCATTTACAAAAGACAAAACTTCAGCTCTAGAGCTGAAGTTTCCCAGTGTAGAGCTGAAGTTTCCCAGTGTAACTAGAGGAACTTCAACTCGTATGCTGAAGTTTTTATCTTTATAACTGGTGAACTTCAGCACTGTATGCTGAAGTTCCCCATTTACAAAGACAAAAACTTCAGCTCTAGAGCTGAAGTTCCCCATTTACAAAGACAAAAACTTCAGCTCTAGAGCTGAAGTTCCCCAGTGTAACTGGGGAACTTAGCCCCGTATGCTAAAGTTTTTGTCTTTGTAACTGGGGATTCAACCCCGTATGCTGAAGTTTTCCATTTACAAAGACAAAAACTTCAGCTCTAGAGCGAAAGTTCCCCATTTACTAGAGCTGAAGTTCGCAAGCTACTTCAGGCCCGTCTACTAGAATGCTGAAGTTTTGCATGATTGTCTTTGCTACTTCAGCCCCACATGGTGAAGTTATGCGTAAAAGCGGTACAAATGAATTTTTTTTTACAAAGTGGGTATAAGTTAAAACGTGGCACAAAAAATGAGTACGGATATAAAAGCCCCAAGATTTTCATGATATACATTCTATGTATATCAATATGCATGATATCCCTTATTGATATACAAGAGATAAACTGATATATAGGGTGATAGACAACACCTACGACACATATATCACGTTGTTTCATATATACAAGTGTATATTAGTCAAAGATATTCATGAATATATAAAAATATGCATGTGATATATGGATATACATATGGACATATATTTTATAGGATATACATGTGATTTACACATATATAAAATCATCATAACTACCAAAATCTAACTCAAACCACACCAGATCTTCTCCAAAGGAGTTCAGATTTCGATTTTGTGATGCCTGATAGGTCATCTCATGTTTTAGAACTAAATTCTGTGTTCCGAATTCTTAAATAACTCATTTAGCGTTTCTCGACGTGTGCGCGATCCGAGTTTTGACTCGGAAGACTTATATGTTAAAAACTGATAAAAACAAGAATTTTTGCCTTAAAAAGTAATTTTAGATGACTTTGGTCAATATTTTGAGTAAATAGGCCCGGAACCGTATTTTAACGGTCCTGGTGGGTCCGTATTGAAATATGGGACCTGGTCATATGCTTGGAGTCGAATTTTGAAGTCCCTAGCTCGAGATATGATTTTTTGTTGAAAACTAAAAGTCTAAAAATTAAATGGTTTTAAGAATCTATTGACGTTTGGCATCTTTTATATCGGGTCTGTATTTTGGTTCCGGAGCCTGGTATAGGTTCAATATAATAACTATAACTTTTCTGTGAGGTTTGGTAAGAAACAAAGTCAGTATTCAGATGCTCTGTTGTGAAAATAGATGTTTTAAAGCTTTCTTGAAAATTCCATTCGATTTGGTGTTCAATTCGTAGTTTTAGGTGTTATTTTGAAAATTTGATTGCGCGAGCATGTTCATAGGATATTTTAGGACTTGTGTACATGTTTGGTTTGGAACCCCGAGGGCTCGGATGAGTTTCAGATAGGTTACGGGATGTTTGGACTTAGGAAACTCTAGTGTGACAGTGTTGTATCTGGTGTCTGGTGCATTTTACTTCACGATCGCGAAGGAGATCTAGGCTGGGGAGAAATTTTACTCTATGCGAACGCGGAGACCGGGTCGCGAACGCGGAGCGATGGGGGCCTTACCCTTCGCGAACGCGGCCAACTCAACGCGACGCATAGCATTTGGGACCTGAAGGAGGGGGTCAGTGGCTCTTCATCGCGAACGCGAGCAGAGACTCGCGAACGCGAAGTCCAGGGGGGCATAGCCTTCGCGAACGTAATGGGAGTTTCATGATTGCGTAAGTCTCCAGGACGTAGCTCACGAATGCGACAGTGTTCACGTGATCGCGATGAACATTGTCGCCTAGCTATTCATAAACATAATCAAAACGGGAATTAGTCCATTCTTTCAAAAATTTCAAAACTAAGAGACTTAGAGGCGATTCTTTCACAATATTTTCTTCCCCAAATTTTTGGTAAGTGATTCTAACTTACTTTCTTTCAATTACCCAATACATTTCATGAATTGTCAACCTAAAATCTAGGATTTTCATGGTAGAAATTGGGGGTTTGGGTAGAATTAAGGATGTTTTGGAAAATTGGGATTTAGACCTCAAATTGAGGTCGAATTTCGAAACTAATTGCATATTCAAGCTCGGGGATGAATGGGTGAATGAGTTTTTGTCTGAACCTCGAGTTTTGACCAAGCGGGCTCGAGGTCGATTTTTGACATTTTGGGGGAAAGTTTGGGAAACCTAAATTTTTGCATTGTAATTGATTATTAGTAATATTTGATGTTATTAAGTTAATTATGGCTAGATACGAGTGGTTTGGAGGTGGAATCTAGAGGAAAAGCGGTGGTTGAGCTTTGAGTTTGGCCGTTGGATCAAGGTAAGTGTCGTGATTAACCTTGGCTTGAGGGATTAGGTATTAATTGCTTGTTTGCTACGTGTTTGAATGATGGGTACAATTTATAGATGAGGTGATGAGTATTTATGCGTTTTTGTCGAGTCATAGCATGCGAGTGAGTCTTATTCTCGCTATTGTTGCCTTCCATGATCATACTATCCATATTTAGACTAGTTGATCGTTATGTTGATTACTCTTATCATGTTTTACAAAATTTGATATTGATTGAGTATTGACTCAAGGTTAAGGTCGGTATTGTGGAATTAAATGTTGAAGTAAGACTTGTTCTTGATATTTCTGTCTCCCTGTTGTTATTGTTCATTGTTTTGGTGAGGGAGAGTGTTAAAGCACGAAGGGTGATGCCGTGCAAATGTTTTGTGAGTGAGTGTTAATGCACGAAGGGTGATGTTGTGCCATGTTTGTGTGTGATAATGCACGAAGGGTGATGTCGTGCTATGTTATGAGAGATTTAATGGATGAAGGGTGATGCCTTGTCATTTCTATTGTTTCATATGGTGAGGTTGAGAGTAAAAGCACGAAGGGTGATGTCGTGCACTTTCCTTTACCGTGCTTACTTGTTTCTCTCTATTTAAGTTATAACGATTGATCAAGTCCTTATTTCTATTGTGATCCTTTATTTTGTGTCTCCCCCTAAAATGTGCCCTTCCCAATATTTCTTGCCTTTTTTCTTCCATTGGTGTTATTGGTATCTATATTGTTATACGAAACATGTTTGTTTGTAGGTGTCTTGTCCTAGCCTCGTCACTACTTCGCCGAGGTTAGACTCGACACTTACCAGTACATGAGATCGGTTGTACTGATACTGCACTATGCACTTTCTGTGCAGATTTTGGTACTGGACTGAGTTGACCCTGAGTTAGTTGCTGGCTTCATCTGATCAGAGACTCAAGGTAGTCCTGTCGACGTTCACTGTCCCTAAAGTCTCCGTCTATCCTTTGTTTAGTGTTTTCTTTTATTCAAAAAGTTATACTTCTTTCAGACTTGTATTTGTAATAAATTCTAGAATGCTCGTGGATCGTGACTCCAGATTCTGGGTAGTTGTGTAAGTGTTAAGAGTGTTATGGATTTCTGCACTCTTTTTAACTTATCGTAGCTGAATTATTGTAAATCAATTAAAGGGTTAGAAATGGCTTGATTATGTCTAATGTTCGCTTGCCTAGCAAGTGAAACGTTAAGCGTCATCACGGTCCCGATGGTGGGAATTACGGGTCATGACAAGTTGGTATCAAAGCACTAGGTTGCCTAGGTCTCACAATTCACGAGCGATCTTAGTATAGTACGGGGGATCGGTACGGAGACGTCTGTACTTATCTCCCAGAGGCTATTAAGTTATGAACAAATTTCACTTTTATTCAACTCTGTCGTGCGATTTTGATTTCTCAACACTGACTGAGCTATCCTACTCTGATTCTCTCGCAGATGACGAGAACGCGATTTGCTTCTTCAGTTGAGCAGCAGCCAGAGCCTCTAGCAACAACTCCTACGAGGGGTAAAGGTCGTGGCCGAGGCCGTGCCAAAGGTCGAGGCAGGGGCAGGGCTCAGCCTAGGGCTCGAGCAGCAGCCCCAGCTGTGGAGCCTCAGGTAGAGTTCGATGAGGAGGTTCTAGCTCAGACTATTCTTGTCGGGTCAGCTCAGGTCCCGGAGGGGTTGATTGCCACCTTAGTGCTTCAGGATGCTTTGGTCCGATTGATTGACCTTATGGAGAGTGTGGCCGAGACTGGCGCATTCCCCATGGCACCAACCTTCTCTCAGGCTAGAGGAGGAGCCCAGACTCCTGCTACTCACACTCCGGAGACGATGGCTACCAAGTTTCAGACTCCAACAGCTCATCCAGTCGGAGTAGTTTAGCCGGTTGCTGCGGCACAGCCCGGTGATGGGCAAGCTATGTCTTCTGAGTCTTTGTGGAGATTGGACAGGTTCCAATATCTTTCCAGTCCATTTCAATGGTGCTACTTCAAAGGATCCCCAAGAGTATTTTGACAGCTGCCACGAGGTTCTTCAGAACATGAGTATATTGGAGTCTTTGCTACTTTTCAGATGACTGGTTCCGCCAAGAAATGGTGGAGGGATTATTTGTTTACCAGGTCAGTTGGGTCGCCTGCTCTTACTTCGGACCAGTTTACTCATCTCTTCTTAGAGAAGTTTCTGCCTATCACTTTAAGAGAGGAGCGCCGTCGTCAGTTCGAGCGTCTCCAGTAAGGCAGCATGACTGTTACTCAGTATGAGACCCATTTTGTGGATTTGTCCCGTCATGCTATTCCTCTGCTTCCTACTGAGAGAGAGAGAGAGAGAGAGAGAGAGGGTGAGGAGGTTTATTAAGGGACTTTCTCAGCCTATTAGATTGCATATGGCTAAGGAGACTAGGAGCGAGATTTCTTTTCAGGCAGCTCCTAATGTCGCCAGGCGAGTCGAGATGGTTCTTGAACAGGGAGGTTAGGGGTCGGACAAGAGACCTCGTCATTTCGGTGGGCTCAGCGGTGCCTCATCTGGAGGCGAGGGTTGTTATGGTAGAGGCCATCCTCCCAGGCCATTTCATTCCGCACTCTAGGCATCCCACAGTGCCCCAGGTGGTCGTGGCCCTCAAATGCCTTATTCTGATCAACCAGCCTACAGTGCACCACCAGCTCCTAGCAGTGCACCTCCGCTCCAGAGTTTTCAGGGTGGTTATTCAGGTCGACAAGGTCAGTTTCATAGTCAGCAGTCACAGCAGCCAAGGTCTTGTTATTTTTTGGGTGATCCGAGGCGCATTGCTAGATTTTGTCCTTGTGTATCGAGCAGTTCTCAGCATCTGGGTTATCGTGCCATGGTCCCGGCACCAGGTGCTGCACCTCCCGCTCAGCCAGCTAGAGGTAGAGGTCAGGCAGCCAGAGGTGGTGGTTCGGCCATTAGAGGTGAAGGTCAGGGCACTAGGGGTGGAGGCCAGCCATCCAGGGGTCGTCCTAGAGATGTAGTTCAGAGTGGTGTTGCCCAGCCCCGATGTTATGCCTTTCCAGCCATGCCTGAGGCTGATTCATCTGACGCCATTATTATAGGTACTGTTTCAGTTTGCAGTAGAGATGCTTCAGTTCTATTTGCTCCGAGTTCTAGTTACTCCTATGTGTCACTTATTTTTCTTCATATTTGGTTTTGCCATGTGATTCTTTGAGTGCCCCTGTATATGTGTCCACACCTGTGGGGGATGCTATTGTGGTAGATCGTGTTTATCGCTTGTGTGTGGTCACTATTGGGAGTCTTGAGACCAGTGTAGATCTTCTACTCCTCGACATGGTGGATTTTGATGTTATGTTGGGTATGGATTGATTGTCACCTTATCATGCTATATTAGATTGTCACACGAAGATGGTGACCTTAGCCTTGCCGGAGTTGCCTCGATTAGAGTGGAGAGGGACTCCTGGCCATTCTACCAGGAAGATTATTTCTTCTATGAAGGCTCGGCATATGGTCGAGAAGGGGCATTTTGCTTATTTGGCTTATATTCGTGATTCTAGTGCGGAGGCTCCTTATATGGATTTTGTGCCTGTTGTTCGTGAGTTTCCAGAGGTATTTCCTGCAGACCTGTCGGGGATGCCACCCGACAGGGATATTGATTTCGCTCCAGGCACGCAGCCCATTTCTATTACGCCTTACCGGATGACCCCGCCAAAGTGGAAAGAATCAAAGGAACAGTTGCAGGATTTGCTTGATAAGGGCTTCACTAGACCTAGTGTCTCACCCTGGGGTGCACTGGTGTTGTTCGTAAGGAATAAAGACGGATCTATGAGTATGTGTATAGATTATTGGCAGTTAAACAAAGTCACCATCAAGAACAAGTATCCATTGCCGAGGATTGATGATTTATTTGATCAGCTTCAGGGTGCCAAGGTGTTTTCTAAGATCGATTTGAGATCTGGCTACCATCAGTTGAGGATTAGGGCATCAGATGTCCCTAAGATAGCTTTTCGGACACAGTATGAGCACTATGAGTTCCTGGTGATGTCCTTTGGGTTGACCAATTCCCCAACAGCATTTATCGACTTAATGAACTGAGTGTTCAAGACTTGTTTGGACTCTTTTGTGATTGTGTTTATTGATGACATCTTGATATACTCTCGCAGTCGGGAGGAGCATGACCAGCACATTAGAATAGTGCTCCAGACTCTGAGGGACAACCAATTGTATGCTAAATTTTTGAAGTGCGAGTTTTGGTTTGATTCAGTCACTTTCTTGGGCCACGTTGTATCAGCAGTTCAGAACTGGCCTAGACCCACTTCAGCCACGGAGATCAGGAGCTTCTTGGGTTTGGCGGGTTACTACTATCGATTTGTGGAAGGTTTTCATCCATAGCAGCCCCATTGACCAGGTTGACCTAGAAGGGTGCCCCGTTCAGATGGTCGGACGAGTGTGGGGCGAGCTTTCAGAAGCTCAAGATAGCTTTGACTACAACGTCGGTGTTGGTGTTACCATCAGGTTCAGGATCTTACACAATATATTGTGATGCCTCCCGTGTTGGGCTCGGAGCAGTATTGATGCAGGAGGGCAGTGTGATTGCATATGTGTCTCTACAGTTGAAAGATCATGAGAAGAATTACCTTTTCCATGATTTAGAGTTGGCAACCATTGTTCATGCGCTGAAAATTTGGAGGCACTACATTTATGGCTTGTCATGTGAGGTTTTCATGAATCATCAAAGCCTTCAGTATTTGTTCAAGCAAAAGGATCTCAATTTGAGTCAGATGAGGTGGTTGGAGATATTGAAATACTATGATATCACCATCTTGTATCATCCTGGGAAGGCCAATGTAGTGGCCGACGCATTGAGTAGGAAGGCAGTGAGTATGGGCAGCCTTTCATTCATTCTAGTCGGTGAGAGGCCGCTAGCATCAGATTTTCAGTCTTTGGCCAATCATTTAGTAGGGTTGGATATTTCAGAACACAGTCGTGTTCTAGCTTGGACAGTCACTCGATCTTCCTTATTTCAGCGTTGTCGCGCCCTTTTCTTCCCCTTTCGTAGTGTCCGGGTATCGACATGCTTTGGGACAACTCGTTTGCTTTTTAGGAAAGGGGTTTGGAAATTGAAGAGTCGCCACCTAATGGATTTAAAGTGCGTTAGGGCACCTGATGAAAGTAACTCATGAAACCGATATACATTACCAGAGATTGGGTAAGGGCTTGAAATTACCTTGAGGGGAAGGTGTTAGGCACCCCTCGAGGTCCACAATGGTGGGTCCCCGCCAAACTCATTTTTTGGTGAATTAGTAATTAAACAAGTAAAGCAGTTTAAGCACACATATGGATTACAAAAAAATGGGAATAAATCGGTCCTAGGTTTATTAGCCTATAGGATCACATCTATGAAATACTCGGTAAACCTTCCTCAACTAGAGGGGTTACACGTAGCATTAGGGCACATGGAATCATATCCTTTACTACCCAATTACCCTCCCCTTGGTGGTTATATATGAGCAATTCTAATTAAACGTACTCTATGCGTGCATTACCCGTCCCTTTCTTATGGCCCTGGAGGTGTTTAGGACTCTAATTAAGGCAGTTTTAGACTCTCCTAAATTGCTTAAAAGGAGAAAATCTAAGAGACAATTAAAAATAAGTAGGATTGTCAGGTAAAGGAACAATTAAGAGGGGTCACATTTACCTCCACAAATAAGCAGTCAATGTCTCAAACAACATTATTTCAGATACTTTAAGAGTCCAAAAGCAGGATATCTAGGTGAGCATGAAAAATAGAATATATGCAACATTGTGTTAAAGCGAGGCAGTGGAGACTTAATCAGTTTGCTTACTGATTTTAGGACTTGCTGAATCTGAGCAGTTCACAAATAGTTAAGAAAAACATAGTTTTACAATTTGCAAGATTTCAATTATCCTACAGGCTTGCCTAGGCATGGATCTGAGATGTCCTATAAACATGATATCTAATTGTTAATCAGAGTCTTAATACTAACAAGCGATTTTAAACAGGCAGTTTGAGTTCATTATGTCCTATAGGCATGCTGTCTAAGTGCTGAACATTACAAAACTGATTTATACATTTATCTCTGTAAACATGTTATTTAGGTGTTGGGACTGCTTTCAAACTTGCTCTTATAGACATGGTTGCTACTGATTTTATGCGATATATGCATGGCATTTATGTGAGTGCAATAAAAGTCCTAAAACATGGTTTATAATGCACATAAGAGAATGCTCCTGATTTTTTTTAGACGGATTTAATAGTACCCTAGTGACAGGATTTATAAGCAGGCATGGTGTATGCAAAATTTTTAGAAAAGCAGAAGTTTTAGAACAAACGATATGATGCACCTATAACATGTTTTCTAGTGCATAAGACAATCTTAAAAGCATGATTTCTAATGCAAGTAGATAATCATCATAATCCTAAGAGCATGATTTCTAATGCAAATAATCATAATAATCCTAAGAGCATGATTTCTACCCGGTTTCCCCCAAAAATATATATAGAAGTCCCTCCCATTTTACTAATATCCCCAATATCTGTTTACAAGAATTATGATTACAGACCATTCGATAAATGAATTATAGAAAATATAATACTATACTATAGAGAGCCTGGATAGGCCCAAAATAAATCTTGAGGACCAGGCCTTCAACCAAATCCAAAGTACAATATCTCATAGGGTCCAAGAGAGTGTCCTGGTGCGTCAAAGTTCCCAAGAGCCTCAGGGACCCCGGGCAATGCTCACACCAAGACCCTTTTTCAAGAGAAGTAGTTTTTGTGCAGTGTGGAAGGGCCAGTCCCAATGTTCCATAGTTCAGATGAATCTCATTGATTCCTAGGCAGTACTTGGAGATGCAGAATCCTAAGTATTCCAAGAGTAGGAATGGGAGTGCTTGAAAGAGTAGGAATAATTTTAAGAAAACAAATCAGAAGTGAACATAGTTTAGAAGTGAAAATAGTTTGGGAGTGAAAATGGTTTAGAAGTGAAAACATATTAGGAGTGAAAAAAATTTAGAAATATTCTAGAAAAGGTTCAGCAAGCAGGAAACACAGTCACAAGGTTTCACACAAAGCTTCATATTGCCCAGACTCAACTCAGTTCATTAGTCAACCTTAGATGAGCATATAGCATGCTGAGAACAAACAATTACGCAAAAGAGAGAAGGAGTTGGGAAAACAAGAATCCTAAATCAGGAGCACATAGAAACAGGGTGTTAGGGAAGCACGCTAGTCAGGAGCATAGAGCACCCATGGGGTAGATAAAAATTCACCAGGACATGCTGATTTAGGGTCTAGACAGGAATCACTCAAGTTTAATAGTCATACATAACTATAGAGGTAAGCATACTGACTCAAAGAAATGAACAGGGAAACATAGAAGTTTAATGTAAAAGCAGTCATGCTAATCTGTTCATAGAGAGGACAGAACTGATCACACCAATTGAGGTTAATGGAAAAGTGAGAGTCTTAGACATCAAAAGTAAATGTGTTGGCTTAAAGCAATAGATAGGGAATGTTGAAACAAAACACAGAAGTAACTTTGTTGGTTTAGCGCAATAAACATGAAAGATTAAAACTTAAACAGAAGGTAAACATGCTGATTAGGGTGAAAAACAAGAAAGAATGAAACTTAAACATGCTGATCAAAGTAATAAACAGGAAAGAATACAAAATTAAGTACATAAGTAATTAGACTAGAGACATGGACTTAACAGAAATAGAGCAACAGAGAACATATAGGTTCAGACTTCATAATGACATTAGGAATAAGAACATACCACTTGAAGGAAAGCAAATAGGAGATGAAAGGTATGCAAGATTCAATAGTCTAGCCTTGGCTTTCATCCAACTAGACAAGCAATGAGTACAAGTAGCAGAGAGATGAGAGAAAAATATGTGTGTGAGTGTGTGTTTTTGTGAACTATGTTTGTGTCTTGAAGAAGCAGAATGAGAGTGTATATATAGAGAAAATCACAACTTGTAAATTAATTAAAATTAATCAGCCAATTATGAAATCAATTTCTATAGAGAAATCTGAAAAATATCCCTTAAATTGGGAAGAATCAATTAACGGTCAGAACCGGGGCTCAACTAAGGCAAGAAATCAATATCATACCATATAGAAAGTCAGTCAAATCCCCAAACTATACTGATAATCTAACTAAGGCAAGTAAAATTAATCAAGGTCATAAATAAGGAAATAAGTAAAAATCTCAAGAATATTGGTCTTAACAAGAAAGAGTTATTCAAATCGTAAATAGAATCAGTCAATACAACTGGTTCACAGAAATAAACATAATGACGGAAAAAAAATGAAGAAATCAATGTCACAAATAAAAACATCTAGGGTTTAAGCATATACACGAAAATTAATCAAACATGTAAAGAGGTAGTCAGGTTCAACACTTGAAAGTTAAAAAAAACCTTTTGAAGCAAATCTGGGAAGAACCCTAATTTCAGAAAGAGTATATAAAATTGAAGCAGCTAACTAAAACCAAAGATTTTCGAGGGAAAACACCAAATAATGCTCGAATCGTTTCATATCTACAAAGATCTTAGCAGATTCAAGCATTTGTAGAACTAGGATTTTCAAAATAACAAAGATGAAAGAAACTCGAATAAAAGTCATAGATTCAAACTAAAAACAGAAGGAAATCACTACTCACAAACAAGAATGGCCCTAGACAGGCTTATAATAGAATTTTGGATAAAGAATCAAGTCGAATCTTCATGAGATTCTTCTAAGAACCCATGCAATCAACAATCCGGGGTGTAGGAGGATGGTAATGGTCGGAGAATATTCGTAATCTCCATAGACATGAGTTTTTTGCTGGTGACAGCGATTAGGGTTAGAGGGGTCGAGAGAGAATGGAGATATTAAGGGAGACGATGACGACAGAGTGAAAAGAAATGAGGGGTTGGGTTAGAAATTAAAAAGGCAAGTATTAACGTGGAACGTTGATCTAAAAGATCAATGGCCACGATTGGAGAGGGTTTATTGGGTCGGGTAGGAAGATTGAGCTTAGGGGTGAATTGGGCTGGTGTATTAAGGGGTTTGGGCTGTTATTAAGGGGGTTGGGCTGGTATATAGTAGGTTAGGTCCGAAAAATTAAAGTAATTAAAAGGGCTATTTGTTAAATACCCAATCAATTAATAAATAATTTGTAAACATAATTAAAAAATTGTAAAAAAAATTTCCATGCATAAATTTTTAAAAAAATAATTATTCAATATTTTAAAAATACAACAAGCTATTTTCTAGTAAAGTAATGTAATAATGCATACATGGGCTATAATTGAAAAGTTATTGCAATTGTAATCCAAATATATAAATGTGGGCCATTTGTGAAATAATTAGGGTTTGTATAAATATAAATAGTAGAATTAAGTCATAAATTTATTATAAAATCATTAGTAGTGCAATTAATGAATATTTATATGATAAAAATACTGAAATATTAATTAAAAATCCTTGAACATGCAGAAATTATAAAAAAAATATTAATTAATGCCAATGCATTGTTTTGATGGAATATATGCATTTTGAAAAAATATTATAGGGAAAAATTGGGTATCAACGGCTGCCCTTCTTTACTCGGGAAGGATGAAAGAGTTGTCGGGTAAAGATATGATGGCCAATTTTGATCGAGTAGGATAATTTGAGAGACTTAGGCTGCACTCTGATTTCTGAGCTGCCTACATATCCCTGGTTTTACAGGAATCAGATCGTGTGTAGTTCTGGATTCATCGATGGAATACACCGACAAAGTTACCACAAGGACGGACACAAGATTTCGGGATAAGTGAAATGGTTGCGGTCGAGTTTGAGATGGTATGAAGGAGATGGAGCGGGATTGCTCCAGTTGAGGTAGCGGTTTCTCATCGGATAACCTGCAAGTAAGAGACGTACTACAAGCATATATATGTGCGTAAATTTAAACATGATGCAAATTCCCTTCGGACCATGAAAATCGTCTCTGGACGGTTGAGGATGATGTCTTTAGACCATGATGTCCTGGGCTATGAATTGTTTAGTGAGAGATTCGCAGGCCATGAGATGATGTTCTCAGGTCATGAAAAATGGTGCTTCCGAACCATGACGCCTTTGAATAATGATATGCAAATTCTAGAGATCCTCAGGCCATGGCATGACGTCTTCCGGCTATGAGGATGGTTCCTTCAGACTATGATGCCCTCAGATAAATTGGTGATATTTCACCCCATGATATGCAAAGATATGATGCTAAAAGCGACAAGATAGCTCTTAGTCTTGTATGTATTTTAGGGCAGAGCTTAGCCCGAAAGAAGAGAATAGGTAATGTTAGAGAGACAATGCTTAGTCTTGTGCAAGGTGAAGGCACTTCTTGGCCTTATGCAAATATGGAGGCAAGACTTAACCTCATGCAAGATTCAGGGCTGGGCTTAGCCTCATGCAGAATTGAAGGCAGTGCTTAGCCTTATGCAGAATTGAAGGCAATGCTTAGCCATATGCAAATATGGAGGCATGTCTTAGCCTCATGCAAGATTTGGGGCAGGGCTTAGCCTCGTGCAGAATTGAAGGCAGTGCTTAGCCTTATGCAGAATTGAAGGCAATGCTTAGCCATATGCAAATATGGAGGCATGTCTTAGCCTCATGCAAGATTTGGGGCAGGGCTTAGCCTCGTGCAGAATTGAAGGCAGTGCTTAGCCTTATGCAGAATTGAAGGCAATGCTTAGCCATATGCAAATATGGAGGCATGTCTTAGCCTCATGCAAGATTTGGGGCAGGGCTTAGCCTCGTGCAGAATTGAAGGCAGTGCTTAGCCTTATGCAGAATTGAAGGCAATGCTTAGCCATATGCAAATATGGAGGCATGTCTTAGCCTCATGCAAGATTTGGGGCAGGGCTTAGCCTCGTGCAGAATTGAAGGCAGTGCTTAGCCTTATGCAGAATTGAAGGCAATGCTTAGCCATATGCAAATATGGAGGCATGTCTTAGCCTCATGCAAGATTTGGGGCAGGGCTTAGCCTCGTGCAGAATTGAAGGCAGTGCTTAGCCTTATGCAGAATTGAAGGCAATGCTTAGCCATATGCAAATATGGAGGCATGTCTTAGCCTCATGCAAGATTTGGGGCAGGGCTTAGCCTCGTGCAGAATTGAAGGCAGTGCTTAGCCTTATGTATAATTGAAGGCAGTTCTTAGACTTATGCAAATATGGAGGCAAGTCTTAGCCTCATGCAAGATTTGGGACAGTGCTTAGTCCCATGCAAAGAGAAGGCAATGTTTAGCCTTATGCAAATATGGAGGCAGGCTTAGCCTCATGCAAGATTTGGGACAGGGCTTAGTCCCATGCAAAGAGAAGGCAACGCTTAGCCTTATGCAAATATGGAGGCATGGCTTAGCCTCATGCAAGATTGAGACAGAGCTTAGTCTCATGCAAATTGAAGGCACTGCTTGGCCTTATGCAAATATGGAGGCAGGGCTTAGCCTTATGAAAGATTAAGACAGATCTTAGTCTCATGCAAATAAAAGGTTGTGCTTAGCCTTATGCAAATATGGAGGTAGGGCTTAACCTCATGCAAGATTTTGGACAGGGCTCAATCACATGCAAAGAGAACAAATAGTAAGTGATAGAAGATTATTTCTTAGTTGGAAGTGGATTCAGTATCGTTGTTGTTAAGAAGGTTGTGATTTTGAGGCATGCATATTCCTTGTTCCTGCATTCATAGAAAAATCATGAGTTTTGTAAGGGGGAGGTCTGTTCGTGCCTCCGTCGACTTGGTTGAATTGCTTTGATCGGTTTGAAGATCCTGTTCAACTAATTGGGGGTAGCGTTTGCCTAACAGAGTTATTTTAAAAGCAGACATGCGTAGTTTTCAAAGTCATAGTAAAAAAAATATGTTTTTTTAGAAAAGTGATTAGATGAACCAGTGACTGTGGCACAATCCGAGACATTGCTACTTCTCCTGCCGTAGAATTTTGAGGTTCCTCCTCAAAATTCTGTCCCAGTTAGATGGACATCATTTCTGACTGCTGTATATGCTGTGATCGGCAAAACTTGCTTCGGAATTTTGAGGGTCCTCCTCAAAATTCTGCCCCAGTTTCTGATGGTGGGGAAAATAAAAATTTTAGTCTTCTCCTACAAATAGTACCTCTTCATCGGGAAAATACGTTTCCAGGGGTTCGTATTCTCCCTCCACAAGGTTTTCAGCAAGGTGATCTGTCAGTGCATGTCCTTTGACTGATTTCTGAGTTACATAAACAATGTCGAACTCGCTCAACAAGATTTTCCACTTAGACAACTTTCTAGTGGGCATAGGTTTTTGAAAGGTACACTTCAAAGGATCCATTCTCGATACGAGGTATGTTGTATAGGCACAGAAGTAATGCCTCAGCTTCTGAGCTATCCAGGTTAAAGCGCAGCAGGTACGTTCCAGCAAAGAGTATCGTGCCTCATCGGGGGTACACTTCTTACTCAGGTAGTAGATGGCCTGTTCTTTTCTCCCTGTCTCGTCGTGCTGCCCCAGAATGCAGCCGAAAGCTCCATCTAGTACTGCAAGGTAGAGTACAAATGGTCTACCTGGCTCTAGCGGGACCAAGACTGGTGGTGTTGATAAGTACTGCTTGATCTTGTCACAATCCTTTTGACAATCTTCGTTCCAACTAGTTGCAACATCCTTCTTCAACATCTTCAAAATTGGCTCACATATAATTGTGGATTGGGCTATGAATCGGTTGATGTAGTTTAGCCTTCCCAGAAACTCATTACATCCTTCTTACTCTTTGGCGGTGGTAGCTCTTGGATGGCTTTGACTTTTGATGGATCCAATTCTATCCCTCGGCGGCTGACGATGAATCCCAATAACTTTCCGGCAGGAACACCGAATGCACATTTTGTGGGGTTTAACTTCAAGTTGTACTTCCGCAGTCTGTCGAAGAATTTCCTCAAGTCTGCTATATGATCCGTGGACTTCTTTGATTTAATGATGACATCTTCCACATACACCTCAATCTCTTTATGTATCATTTCATGAAAGATAGTAGTCATGGCCCTCATATAGGTGGCCCCAGTGTTCTTTAGGCCGAACAACATCATCTTGTAACAGTACACCCCTTAGGGTGTAATGAAAGCAGTTTTCTCAGCGTCCTCCTCGTCCATCCAAATTTGATGGTAACTGAACAATCTACAAAGGGCTGGAGTTCATGTCTGGAACAACTGTCGATTAAGATGTGTATATTTGGAAGTGGTAAATCATCCTTTGGGCTGGCTCTGTTGAGATCCCGATAATTGATACAGATTCTAACCTTCCCATCCTTCTCCGGAACTGGCATGGTGTTGGCTAACCGGGTTGGGTATTCCACTACTCTAAGGACCTTGGCCTTAATTTGCTTAATAACTTCCTCTTTGATTTTCAAACTCATATCAGGCTTGAATTTCCTGAGTTTTTGCTTCACTGGTGGACACATTAGGTTTGTGGGCAACTTGTGGGCCACAATAGATGTACTTAATCCGGTCATGTCGTCGTACGACCATGCGAAGATGTCCTCACACTCTTTCAAGAACTGCGTGTACTCTTCTTTTTTTGACGGCGACAAGTGAATGCCGATACGGGTCTCCTTGACAGTTTCAGAATCTCCTAAGTTGATTATTTCAGTCTCGTCCAGGTTCGACTTAGGCTTGTTCTCAAAGTCCTCCACTGCTCTAACAATTTCCTCAGGTATGACATCCTCTTCTTCTGAATCACTATCCTTTTGTTGCGTTGCCTCATTACATGTCACACTTGTCGGTTCATCGAGATACGAAATAGTAATGCTGTATAGATAAAGGTATGAGAGAGAAGTGGTAATGGTAATCATTAATTCATTGAAAGTGTCAAACAAATGTGGTTTTTAAAAATTAAAATAGCATTTTGGAATATTAGAAATATTATTTTAAATAAAATTCGAAAAGGGAAATCATCATTCAAAAAAATAAAATAATGTTGTTCAGCCTTGCTACCCCGGGACTCGTCGGGCCCTGGATGGTCTGACAGTCCAATTCTTGAGGAATGATCCTATTTCCACAACTCTGATGGTAGGGCCTTCCTATTCCTCCTCCTCAAAAATTACACAGCAATCCATGTTATCATCTTCCAGGAACAGGTTCCTCAAGGCGACCAATGCTTCTTCCTCCTCTGATACCCATATGATGTCGGTCTACTGGAAAGTCTGACTCAGGTGCGGTAAAGGCTACTCAAGTGGATAGTAAGGACAACGCCATGGTGGTGACCAGTCATGAAACTCTTGCAAGGTGTATTGATATCCTAGTCCAAAAGTGGTACCATTGCGCTTTGCTGTATTGGCTTTGAGATACACTGAAGATTTTTGCCAAGACCCTTGCCGGGTTCATATCCTCTCCATGCTAGTATACTTTCTATCTTGCTACTCCACCACTTCTCTTTCTCGATTGTGTTGACCCTCTCGATTTTTTAAATAAGTCTCTCCACCTAGCTTTCTTCTATTTTCAACCACCGGGATTGTCTGACCGGTGTAAATAGGGTTGCTCCTATCTCCATGGATAATCACTTCATGGTGGTTCCACTACAACTTCACTGCCTGATGCAAAGTTGATGCTACAGCCCCAACATCATGTATCTAGGGTCGTCCCAACAACAGATTGTATGATGCAGATATATCCAGCACATGGAACTCGACATCAAACCATGTAGGCCCCATCTGTAGACAAAGATTGATCTCTCCAATGGTAGCTCTCTAAGACCCGTCAAATACCTTCGCAATAATAGTCCCTTCTCGTATTTCATACAGGCCTTTGCCCAACCTCTTCAGTGTTGTCAATGGGCAAATATTGAGACTGGATCCCCCATCTATCAGAACTCTGGCAATGAAATTGTCCTCATATTGCATGGTAATGTGCAGTTCTCTGTTATGATTCAAACCCTCGGGTGGCAGCTCGTCCTCGTGGAAGGTGATTTTGTGACTTTCCAGCACCCGTCCCACGACATTGGCCATTTCCCTGCCAGTGATGTTATTAGGTAAATATTCCTCACTTAACACCTTTAAGAGAGCATTCCTGTACGTTTCTGAATTCTGTGGCAGTGACAGGATAAATATCTGAGCATGAGTCTTGTTCAAATGATCGGTGACTGAATACTCCCTTGCTTGCACTTTCCTCCAAAGTTCATTCGGGCCTCTTTCAATAACGGGCACTCTGTTAGACGCTTGCTTACTGGATTCTCCCAAATGCTCTGGTGTATAGACTCTTCCTTTTCTAGTTACTCCTTGCGCAACGCCGGATTCTTCTATTTTGGTCTTTCCTTTTCTTCTAGCTTCGGCCACATAATCCCAGGGTACAGCCTTGGTGTCGAAAGGCGATGTGGTTGACACTATCACTATGAAGGATGTGGCTACTTCCACTTTGAATGGAATAGGCACAGCCGCGAGGGGGTTCTATCTCAACTTTAAATGGAACTGATGTAGCTACCTCAACCTCCACTGGCGGCTGTATTTGTACTATAATAGGATTGAGCGTGACTACTAGTTTCTTAGGATTGTCACCCTCTTTGATAAGTCCAATTGATCCCTCGGGATCCCATTCCTCATCGTTCTCTATCATATTGATACCTTCACCCCTATGATCTGGGAGGGGGTTGTTGCGGATGTTGGGTGTGGATTCATTGGCCTGAATGACCTTATTATCAATCAAGGTCTGGATATTATCCTTCAGTGTTGGCACTCGTCAATGGTGTGCCCTTTCATACTAGAATGATATGCATAGGGATAGAATTCTCCACGGTCACATAAGGGATAGGAGTGACGTAACCAGTAGCCTTCAACCTTTCATACAGCTGGTCAATGGGTTCGGAAATGGCAGTGTATTATTCAGGTTGTCTGCAGTCAAATTTAGGCCGAGGTCTTTGGTAGTTTGGACGAGTTGGAGGTGACTGAAAGTGAGAGGGTTGGGAATTATATGTGTGATAAGCAATGGTTGGTTGAGAATATCTGAGAGGTGATGGTTGATATGTGGGTGGAGGTGCTTGGTATGTAAGTGGGGAGGCTTGTTAACAAGTGGAGTTTTGGGTCCTTGGGCGACCATTACTGTTCCCGCATCTTTCTTCTTCGATATACCCCCTGACTGCAATGCTTTATTTGTGGCCTACAATGCCTCAAAGTTTGTCACCATACCGTTTTTAATGCCCTCTTCAATCCTTTCTCCGAGTATGATGATATTAGAGAACTTATGGTTTTCAATAACCATCAATCTTTCATAGTACTGCGGATCCTGTGCTCTGACGAAGAACTTGTTCATCTGTTCCTCGTCCAATGTCGGCCTGACTTTGGCTGCTTCTGACCTCCAACGAGTGGCATACTCGCGGAAGGTCTCAGTGGGCTTCTTCTTTAAGTTCTGAATGTAGAAGACATCTGGCGCATTCTCTATGTTAAACCTGAATCTGTCCATGAAGTCAGGCGCCGTACTCACCCATTTAGCCCACTTCTTAGGATCCTGGTTTATGTACTAGGATAAAGCATCTCCTGTAAGACTCCTCATGAAAAGCTTCATTCGGATCCTTTCTGATCCCTACAAGCTTGTCACAATAAGTCCTCAGATAAACCCTGGGATCACCTGTTCCATCAAACTGTAACGACCCGGTCGGTCGTTACGTAGAACTTTCATTATAATTACTATTATTTCCTTGTCATAGGTTGGTTATACTGTTTATGATGTATTAGTGTTGGTAGGCTCGGAATCAGAATGGTTGTAGTGAGAATTTAGTCACTTAGTCTTTAAGAATAGCCTTAAAGTGAGAGAAGTCAACTGAGAGTTGACTTATTGGTAAACGAACTCGAATGCGGATTTTATGGCTCAGATACCTTTGTTAGGTGATTTGGACTTAGGAGTGTGTTTGGAATAATTTTGTGATGTCCGGTGTAGAATTAGGCTTGAATTGGTGAAAGTTAGTTTTGGTGATTTCCGGTCGGCAGTGGAAAATAGGCTATTAGGGTCAGAATGGAATTCTGGAAGTTGGAACAAATTCGTAATGTCATTTTGGATATGTCTGCAAAATTTCAGGTCAATTGGATGTGTTTTGGATAGTTTCGGCATCGTTGTTTTTTGATGATATCTTAGGCTTGAATCTGACGTGATTTTGGTGTTTTTTCGTTGTTTTTGGTGTTCCGAGGGCCCGATTAAATTTGAATGAGGTTATGGGATGTGTTGGTATGTTTGGTTGAGGTCCCGGGGGCCTCGGACGAATTTCAAGTGATTAACGGAATGGATTTTGGCCTTTATAAATAGCTGTGTTCCTGGTGTTTCTGCAGCAGGGATTTACCCTATGCGTTCGCGGAGGTGGTCTTGCGTTCGCATAGGGGGATTGGGGTGCTGGGAAATTTTGTTCAATGCGATCGCGGCTTGGGGGTGCGAACGCGGAGAGTTGGGCTGGTTGGCCTATGTGTTCGCAGGGCCTGGAGTGCGTTCGCGTTGAGTAAAGGCATTTGAGGGACCCCAGGACCATTGGCCTGTGCGTTCGCGTAAAGGCCCATGCGTTCGAGGTGGCCTAGGTTGGTTATGATGTGCGTTCGCGGGCTGGTAGCCACGTTTGTGTAGAGGAAATTAGGGGCCATCTGGGATTGCTCTATGCGAATGCGGTCAATGTGATGCGTTCGCGATGAGTAAAACCTAGGCAGTATATAATTAACCCATATGCGACCCTTCATCACTTTTTCACCATTTTTGAATGGGAAGAAGCTTTTGAGGCGATTTTTAAGAGAGAAAATCATTGTTCTTCATTGAGGTAAGGATTTTGGACCCTAAAACTCGATTATATGTGAATAAGGATCAAATTATCATCATTTAATTTATGAAAATCAGTAGAAAAAGATGGAATTAGGACTTGAGATTATGAGACCTTTAGGGGATGATTTGAGGGGTCAAACGAACTCCGATTTTAGAGTTCTTTATATGTACGGACTCGTGAGATGATGAATACCAGTTTAGTATAAAATTTGTCGAGTCCCGAGATGCGTGCCCGGGGGTCGGGTTTTGTGCTAAAATTGGTATTTTTCAATTGGAATTCATTCCCTTAGCATAATTTGATGAGAAAGATCTGATCTTTATAGATTTGGAGCACTCGAAAGTTGATTCGAGAGGCAAGCGGGTTGTAGAGTAGCTTTTCGGGCTAGTTTGAGGTAAGTAATGTCTTTAAATCCTGTCCTGAGGGTATGAAACCCCGGACATTACATCCTTTCACGGATTTGGAGTGACGCACATACTGGATGACGAGTGTGGGGCGTGCACGAATTGGAAATTTGGAAAATGTATCTTTTAGGCAACTATTGAGTTGCGAAACCACTTTTAAAGCATATGGTTATTAGTATTACTATGTTTTGTTATACTTTGGTTGTAAGCCATATTTGGGGCCTAGTGTCGATCTGATTTAACCCATTGAGGGCTATTTTACTGATATTCCCCACTTTGAAACTATGATTTTACACTCAGTCTTTCTTGTGAAATTGTTGACGCTCTTATTTGATAATATTACTATTTCTTGAAATGAGATACTATTTTGGGTCGAGAACCCTGTTTTATTTATGGCCCGAATAGCATGCTGAGAGTGTCTGACTGAGTAAGGCCAAGGGCCAATATTGTGAGGATGTTATGATATGAGAGAGGCCGAGTGCCTGAGAGTGGTTGATGCTATGATTTTGCTTCTTTATAGTGCTTGGGCTGTAGGAGCCCCTCCGGAGTCTGTACACACCCACAGTGAGCACAGGTACCTACTGAGTGCGAGTGTCGAGTGATGAGTTATTGGGAGGCATGAGTGATAGTGAGGTTGCCCACGAGGCTGACGCTGAGTGATGGTGAGGTGCTGAGGGACTTTGTTACGAGTGATGATTATGGCCCGAGGGGCAGTTTTATGATGATATTTTACTGAGTTTTGACTATGATTCACTTCATTTTTCAAACTGATATTACTGAGAGTTTTTCAGAGATATATTGAAAATATACTTGTTTCAAAAGGATTTTATGGAAACTAGTTTTCGAACTTATGTATACTGTATTGAGACTTGATGTTTTACTGTTTTGTGGATTGGTGTTTTTGTGATGTGTGTTCATATACTTCAGACTGCGAATTATTTTCATTACTACTGAGTTGGCATAGTCATCATTACTCCCTGCACCCCTTTGTGCAGATCCGGGTACTGGTTCGGAGCAGTAGTCATCCGAGCTCGTTGTCATAAGCATTTGGGATTTCGAGGTAGCTGTCCAGCGTCCGCAGCTTCTCCACTTCCCTTCTTTATTTAGTACTTAGTATTTGATTCATAGACATTATTATGACAATTGCAAAGTTACTTTACTTCTTAGATGCTCGTGATCGGTTGACTCCAGTCTTGGGGGATTTGGTTAGACTGTTAGATTATTATTGCAGCGTAAAAACATAAAGAAATTATTTTATACTCTGTTGCTGATTATTATTGATTTTTTTTTGAAATATTATAATAGATCAAATGTGTAGTTATGTGATGGTTAGCTAGCCTAGTTCAATGATAGGCGCCATCACGACCTGTTAAGACTTGGGGTCGTGACACAAAGATTTCGAACTTGGGAGGTTTGTAACTCTCCAACAGTTCTACATCTGGTTGTATGCATAGGTCTTCATAGTTCAGACCTTCTATCCCTTTGTCTCTTTTGACGCCTTAAACCCGACTTGTCAACTTCTTGAGCTCTTCAACCAGTTTCTTAATGAGCAGGTCCTTCTCAGTGGGTCTGGTGCATAGGATACGGGCTGAGTGGAGTGAGGTAGGGTTTCCACGTATATAGGGTTGTTTTGGTGACCAGGAGTTTGGGCATACTGGTGATAATTGGAGTTCTAGGGTTCGGGAATGATTTATGGGGTATTTGTGGAGTATTGTATGCGTTTTGCTGATATTGTGGAGGGATAGTTCGATTATGTGGTAGGGTTGTGTAATGGTGAGGTGCTGGAGGATTTTGTATGTGCTTGTTGGGTGTGTTTTGCGGTAGTGCGGGGTTCTGAGTGTTTGAATGGTTGACATCTGGGATATTGAGTGTGAGGGATAGATTTCCTAAGCTCTGGACGTGCTCGAGCTCACCCTGTAGTTCTAGTATTTTCTGCTCAAATCGTGATACCACATCATTTGGGGCCTGAGTACTTCGGCCATCAGAAGCTTCTGCATGTTCAACATATGTGTTGTTGTCTTTTCAGGTGCCGTTCAAATCATCCATATTTGCTTTCCCTTTTCCTTCTGGTGGACTTGGAGGAGGAGAAGGTGGAGGGCCCCTGGATCTAGTATGATAAGCTGATGATGCCAGTATGCATGAACCAACCTTTGGGAATGGGAATAATCAAAAGAAAGAAAGAAAAACAAAATGTAGCCAAGTCGGCAAGAGTTCTGAAAAGAAGATTTGCAATATTTAAACACATATAGTGGAATGTAAATTTGCGTCATATTTTGGGAGCCTCATTGTGCCCGAGGTAGGCCTAGCGACAAGTTATTTTGGAGAACTTAGATGCCAATAAATGCCTCATTTCATTAATATAAAAAACAAACGAATCCCAAAACAACACTAAGATAATAAAAGATAAGTGACTATTGGCACTTGGCCTTATTACATTTCGAGAAGCAAATAAATCTAATCTACATGGTCCCAGAAGGACCTTCCCCGGGCTTGATATTTCTGACTCCATCAATTAGGTCCCCCAGTTCGCGCATGCCCAACAACAGGTATCTCTTGCTAGATGTCCTCTCTCGCCTCCTCCAGCATTCTGGCAGTCGGTGATTCTTTTCCTTATCTTTTTTCCCAGATCCATCAAGCCCTGCTCCAGATATTGTACCCTTTCATTGGAGGTGATAGCCATTTCCCTCCATGCCTTGATTAATCTCTTGTCTGTCTCGTGTATCTCCTGATGCTCGGCCTCAGAGTCATAAATCCTCTTGCGCAAATTGTTGTATTTTACTTGGGTTTCTGCATCTTCGTCTATGACCCTGTTTCCCCTACCAATTCCTGGCTCAACTTTCCCAGCTAAGCTGTCCTCCAACCATGCCGGGTAAAAGGGTGCATGTCCCGCATGATACCTGTCTCGCTCGATGGTGTCCTTCTCCACAATAATCTTTGAGTTCCACATATACTGAGCTTGACACTTGTAAGGGATGTCGTCATCCTTAAAATCTGCCCGGAAATGACTTATCTTCGCAACCCGCAGTATGATCTGCTTCCTGCCTGCCTGCCTCGTAACCCTGATGGGAACATAAGGGTATATTCCCCTTAACCCGATCAACATTGTGTAAGGAGCATCCCTTGACCTGATGATGAACTCGTCAGTAGGGAACTATTCAAACATCCACTGAACCTGATCCTCAGTCAAATTTTCGAAGAACTCCACCCATTCCTTAGCACTCTCTGGTTGAGCAAACATGTCCGGAATATAAGTCATCCGTTTAGGGTGATGGAAGGCAATATGGTCATTCCACGCCCTTCGTGGAAACTCCTAGTGATATTGACCCTTACGGAGATGCTCCATTAACCACAACTGCAGTAGAAAATTGCAGTCACTGGGATGTTTGGACCCTTTCTGGCAGTGGTCCAAGGCCCGGTAGATATCAACTATTATCATAGGGACTATGGTGCATGTCTTTCCCTTGATTCCTTCCATTAGAGTCTAGGTGACCATAGCCAGTCTAGTGTGAATTCTTTCCCTTTTCATTGGGAACACTATCATACCCAAGAAGCAAACAATGAACACGAAAACTCGGCGGTGAATATGGCCCAAGAAAGTGATGGAAAAATCATCATGGAAAATACAGTAGGACTTTCTATGACCGTATCTCTCATACAAGTAGTGAAATGGTAGATAAGATTTCTTTAAGCACTCCAAATCAGCGTTCTTTTTCTGATCCATCATTTTTAGAAATCCCCTACCAGTGCGATTTTCCGATACCAATAGCCCTGGGCTGTCCGAAGGTAGCCCAGCTGTAACGACCCGGCCGGTTGTTTTGAGCTCTAGTGCGTCGTTCAGCGATTTGAAGTCGTGAACAACTCCATTTCAGGTATTATGACTTGTAGGTGTGGTCGGAATTGAATTTCGAAAAGTTTATAGTTGATCTGGAAAGAAAATTCTTATTTCAGAAGCCTTAAGTTGGAAGAATCAACTAAGATGTGAATTCTGAGTAAACGATCTCAAAATTAGGATTTGAGGGTTCTTGCAAGTTCGTATGATGATTTCGGACTTGGGCGTATGTCCGGATCGGGTTTTGGATAACCTGGGAGTGTTTCGATGCATATTGTGGAAGTCAGCATTTTTGAAGAAATTTCCTAAGTTTGGCTTGAAGCACATTTCAGTGATGTTGATGTTTGTTTGGGATTATGAGCCTGGGAATATCTCCGTATGGTGATTCTGGAGTTGGGAGCACGATCGGAAGTGAATTCGGATCTCCGGAGGTCATTTGGCTAAAGATAGAAATTCGAAGGTTTTTGAGAAATCCAACCGGAAGTGGAAGTTTTGATATCAAGGTCGAAATGCGATTCCGGAAGTTGGAGCAGATCTGTAATGTTGAATAAGACTTGGGCGCAAAATTTGAGGTCAATCGGACGTGATTTGATAGGTTTCGGCATCGGATGTAGAACTTGGAAATTTCTAAGTTCATAAAGTAGGGATTTGGGTGCGATTCGTGGTTTCGATGTTGTTTGATGTGATTTGAGGCCTCGAGCAAGTCCACATTATGTTTTGGAACAGGTGGGTATAACTGGACGGGGTCCCGGGGGCCTCGGGTGGATTCCGAGTGGTTAACAGATCAAGTTTGGGAGTTTGAAGAAGGGTGAGGTTGCTGTCATCTGGTGTGACCGCACCTGCGAGGATTTTGTAGCAGGTGCGGCTAAGGGCACCGCAGGTGAGAAATTGGTCTGGAGCCAAGGAGGCCACAGGTACAGGAGATTTGGGCGCACCTGCGGAAGCGCAAGTGCGACAAGGGGACCGCAGGTGCGGAAATAGGCCTGGGCAGATTGTTTTTAAGCGAGAATTTGGGCATTTCTCGATCTATGTTCATATGCTATGGGCGATTTTGAGGAGCTTCAAGGAGAGGATTTCATCAAGGATCGCAAGGCAAGTAATTTATTCATGTTTTTTAATTAAATACAATATTATATGCATGGATTAGGCATTGAAATTGGTAGGAAATTGAGAAATCTTAAAGAAACCTAGAAAATGGTAATTTGGAGTTTTAGCCACGAATTGAGCGTGGAATGTAGAGTAAATTGTATATTTGAGTTAGTACGGCTATGGGTATAATATATCTTCGATAAATTTCAGATTTCGGGCACGTGGACCCGAGGGCATTTTGGTCATTTCCTTAAGCGGGGTTGGGAAATATATAATTTGGAATTTGTTGCAAATATTAGGGTATATTTTCATTGGGTTGTCGTTGTTTGGATAGTTGTGGGGCATTGTGCGTCCGTTTGGAGTCATCGGAAGGGCTTGGAGGCAGGTTATGGAATCTCGGAGCGAGGTAAGTCTCCTTTCTAACTTAGTGAGGGGGAATTGTCCCCCTAGGTGAATTAATTAAGTACATGCTAATATCTTCAGGGGATACGTACGCACGAGGTGACGGGAGTCCATGCGTAGCTACTATTATGCCATGTCCGGGTAGTCTATGATCCACTAGCATGCCTTACGTGTTGTACCTATAATCCTGCCTGTAATACTAAACTGCTAATATAACTGAAATCGTAATTGAATATCTAAAAGAAGACTAGAGTTTGTTTTCCTAATCATCTAGAAAGAGAATTGATTCCACTGTGGATAATTGTGTACCTGGTAGGGTTGTATTATGGAATGTCATTAAACTGGGCAAATGAGTTTCAAAGCAAAGATTTAAAAGCTATATTACATGTTCCTTTAAGAAGAATTTTACCACTTTCCTGAGAAAAATGACTTTTCTTGATAAAATGGGGACTTATTGTGTGGACATGTGTAACTTCGGGAGCCTGAGTCGCATGTATGATTCGCGAGCAGGATGACCCTATATTTGTGTATATTCATATGAGCAGTTGAGTCGCAGGTATGATTCGCGAGCAGGCTAGCCTTAGTATTTTATGTATAACCACGTCGCATGATCGATTCGCGAGCGGGGCAGATAGATGCATCTATGGTTCGAGTCGTTCGACCCTCGGCAGTGCACATTTTATTATTATTGGTCTGCGCCGTTCGACCCTCGACATTGCTTGCGCATGATATTTGTTACGTAGTTGCTATGATTTTTGCCTGATTACTGGCCTGGGATTTCAAGTTGTCAATTGAAATGACAGAGATTTAAAGTTATTAAAATATTTTAGAAGAAGTTGTTCCTTCCCGTTGATTAATTGTTATTTGATTAAATCACCCATGTTGATTAATTGTTATTACTATGACGAAGATATAAAGTGTTAAATGTGAACGGAGTTGAGAAAATGTTTATTCTTGAACTTAATAAATTGCCTATGATAATCATGCTTAGTGTCATACTCGAATATTCTAAATTGACTTTTAACAAATGTCTAATTTGACCCCTCGTCACTACCTCTCTGAGGTTAGGCGGGCGACTTACTGAGTACACATTATTTTTGTACTCATGCTACACTTGTTGTGCATTTTTATTGCACATGTACTTTCATAGCCATGTGGAGGATTCAGAGACTTAGGCGAGCTACATCATCCGAAGGCGATTCGCAGCTGACAGAGTCTCCCTCATTCTGTATTTGTTTTCATTTTAAATTTCCTAGTCCAATTTGTATTTCGGACATGCTTAGTGATGATTGTATAAATTTTTAGAAATAACTCATGTACTTATGACACCGGGTTTTGGGATGTGTTGGGATATGTTTGCTATAATGGAATATTCAAACCATTGTTTTACTTGATAGATTTTATTTAGCTAACATGTAATAAAGTGAAGGGAAAGGTTTTTCATAAATGTTTAAAACCGGAAATTTATTTCGATTAATTAATGAATTCGGCTTGCCTGACAATGATGTCCGGCGCCATCATGACCTTATGGATTTTGGGTCGTGACACCAGCAAATCCCCGATTTCTTCTAGGAGCGGGGTCATTTCTATATCCCCGAAGCGAAACATTGATCTTTCACGATCCCAGAACATGGTTGCAGCTTCTATCAACATGTTATTTGGTTGGATGTCTATCAGAGAACACAAATTTCGCAGGACCTTCTTCACATGTTTTTTTTGTAACAGTGGTGGTATACTACGGACCATGTCGAACCTGGGCACCTTGTGCCTCATTTTCTGCAAAACAAATAAAGTTAGACCCTTTCCACCTCCAGATTCGTATATCCATGATTAGCATATTGGCATTTAGTTCTCCAAAATTAATGCACAAAACGTGGTTGCGTCCGTTGGGATTATGGAAACCCCGGTGGACTTTTGGATAAGGTTTGTCTTAAAGGGTTATTATGTAGACAACATATTAATTCGGATAGGTTTGACCATGATGCATGTATAGTTATAATCAGAGTAAGGTTGCTATGAGGGTCTAGACTGGTACTCTCAAGCGGACAACTTGAGGGGGAAAGGCACGGAACCATCGATTGCACCGCTGATCGATTGGTTTTACCGCAAATAAGCCTTTCCGAATTTAAAGGGTGATATATAGGATGAGCGCAACCACTCATCAAGCATTGCTATAGGATTGATTATGCACGATGAGCGCAACCACTCATCAAACATTTCTATAGGATTGACTACGCACGAGTGGAGTATGATGTTGAGTATGATTTATGCAGCAGTAAATAACATATTTTCACGTATTTGCACGTTAGGAAAATAATAAATGTGGTATTTAATAATTGAAAGACGTTTAAGAAAGGAAAAGAAAGAAATAAGTGAGTTTCTGCAGTAAAGGAAATCATAAATGGTCAAAGCGTGCAATTAAATTCACATAAGGGGAAAGGGAAAGGGTGCGCACGTATTAACAAAAAAGAAGCATGCTTAAGACAAATTTACAAAAAGCAAGTTTGTTATGGTAAAAGCCTAAAATCCCCAGCAGATTTGCCATGCTGTCGCGCCCCCTTTTTCTCCTTTCGCGAAACCGGGTATCGACATGCTTTGGGACAACTCGTTTCCTTTTTGGGAAAGGGGTATGGAAATTGAAGATTCGCCACATAAAGGATTTAAGGTGCGTTAGGGCACCTAATGCAATTAACTCATGAAATCGGTTTACATTACCAGAGATTGGGTAAGGGATTGAAATTACCTTGAGGGGAAGGTGTTAGGCACCCCTCGAGGTCCACAACGGTGAGTCCTGGCCAAACTCATTTTTTGTTGAATTAGTCATTAAGCAAGTAAAGTAGTTTAAGCACACATATGGATTACAAATAAAATGGGAATAAATGGGTCCTAGGTTTATTAGCCTATAGGATCACATCTGTGAAATACTCAGTAAACCTTCCTCAACTAGAGGGGTTACACATAGCATTAGCGCACATGGCATCATATCCTTTACTACCAAATTACCCTCCCCTTGGGGTTATATAAGCGATTCTAATTAAATGTACTCTATGTGTGCATTACCCGTCTCTTTCTTATGGACCTGGAGGTGTTTAGGACCTCTAATTAAGGCAGTTCTAGAGTCTCTTAAAGTGCTTAAAAGGAGAAAATCTAAGCGATGATTAAAAACAAGTAGGACTGTCAGGTAAAGGAACAATTAAGTGGGCTTACATTTACCTCCACAAATAAGCAGTCAATTGCACGTCTCAAATAACAGTATTTAAGATTCTTTAAGAGTCCTAAAGCAGGATATCTAGGTGAGCATGACAAACAGAATATATGCAGCATTGTGTTAAAGCGAGGCAGTGGAGACCTAATCAGTTTGCCTACTGATTTTAGGACTTGCTGAATCTGAGCAATTCGCAAATAGTTAAGCAAAGCATAGTTTTACAATTTGTAAGATTTCAATTATCCTACAGGCTTGCCTAGGCGTGGATCCGAGATTTCCTATAAACATGATATCTAATTGTTAACCAGAGTCTTAATACTAACAAGCAATTTTAAACAGGCAGTTTGAGTTCATTATGTCATATAGGCATGTCGTCTAGGTGCTGAACATTACATAACTAATTTTATATATTTATCTCTATAAATATGTTACATAAGTGTTGGGACTGCTTTTGTCACGACCCAAAATCCATAAGGTCGTGATGGCGCCGGACATCATTGCCAGGCAAGCCAGTCATTAATTAATTGAAACAATTTCCTGTTTTTAACATTTATTAAAAGCATTTCCTTTCACTTTATTACATATTAACTAAATAAAATCTGGCGAGTAAAACAATAGTTTGAATATTCCATATTAGAAATTATATCCCAACACATCCCAGAACCCGGTGTCATAAGTACATGACCAATTTCTAAGAATTTATACAATCATTTCAAAGCTTGTCCGAAATAAAAGTTGGACAAGGAATTTAAAATTAAAATAAATACATTACGAGGGAGACTCTGTCAGCTGCGGATCACTTCCGGATGATGCAGCTCGCCTAAGTCTCTGAATCCTCCACATTTCTATGAAAGTACCTGTGCAATAAAATGTACGGCAAGTGTAACATGAGTACAAAAATAACGTGTACTCAGTAAGTCGCCCGCCTAACCTCAGAGAGGTAGTGATGGGAGGTCAAATTAGACATTTGCTAAAAGTCAATTTAGAATATTCAAATGTGACACTAAGCATGAATATCCTAGGCAATTTATTAAAATCATGAATAATTATTATCAACTCTTTCCCCATTTAACACTTTAATCTTTCGTCATATTTTATAACAATTAATCATCATAGGTGATTTAATCAAATAACAATTTAATCAACGGGAAGAAACAACTTCTTCCAAAAATCTTTAATAACTTTAAGTCTCTGTCATTTATATTGAAAACTTAAATTCCAGGCCAGTAATCAGGTACAAATCATAGCAAATACGCAGTAAATATCATGCACAAGCAATGCCGAGGGTCGAACGGCGTGGACCAATAATAATAAATTGTGCACTGCCGAGGATCAAACGGCTCGAATCATAGATGCATCTATCTTCCCCGCTCGCGAATCGATCATGCGACGCGGTTATACATACAAATAATAAGGCTAGCCTGCTCACGAATCATGCTTGCGACTCAGGTGCTCATATGTACACATATCCACATAATAAATTCGTATTTTTATCAAGAAAGCAATTTTCTCAGGAATGTGGTAAAATTCTTCTTAAAGGAACACGAGAAATAACATTTAAATCTTTGTTTTGAAACTCATTTGCCAAGTTTAATAATATTCAATAATTTAACCTTATCAGGTATACGTTTATCCATGGAGGAAATCAATTCTCTTTCTAGATGATTAAGAAAATGAACTCTGGTCTTCTTTAGATATTAAATTACGGTTTCGATTATATTAGCAGTTTAATATTACAGGCAAGATTACGGTACAACACGTAAGGCATGCTAGTGGGTCCTAGACTACCCAGACATGGCATAATAGTAGCTACGCACAGACTCCCGTCACCTCGTGCATACGTAGCCCCCGAAGATAATAGCATATACTTAATTAATTCATATAGGGGGACAATTCCCCCTCACAAAGTTAGAAAGGAGACTTACCTCTCTCCAAGATTCCATAACCAGCCTCCAAGCCCTTTTGATGACTCCAAACGGACGCACAACGCCCCGAAACTATCCAAACAACGACAATCCGATGAAAATATACTCTAATATTTACAACAATTCCAAATTATATAATTTTCCAACCCCGCTTAGTGAAATGACTAAAATGCCCTCGGGCCCACGTGCCCGGAATTCGAAATTTCTCGAATATATATTCTACCCATAGCCTTACTAACTCAAATATACAATTTACTCAAATATTCATGCTCAATTCGTGGCTCACAATCCAAATTTTCATTTTCTAGGTTTTTTTAAGATTCTCCAAATTTTCAATCAATTTCCATGCCTAATCCATGCATATAATCTTGTATTTAACTTGGAAGCATGAAAGAGTTACTCACCTTGACATTGCATGAAGAAATACTCTCTTTGAAGCCTTCCAAGATCGCCTAAGCCAAAGAAGAAATGAAGAATTGGCCAAAAATCCACAGTTTTAAAAAAATTCTGCCAGCCTCGATTCCGCACCTGCGGTCCTACCTCTGTGCCTGCGCTCCCGCAGGTGCGACCAATCCCCCGCACCTGCGGCTGCCTTAACTCCAGCCCAAAATTGCACCTGCACCCTCTGTAAGCATCTGCCTCTTCGCAGGTGTGGAAATGCCATCGCACATGCGCTCCCAGCCAGACCATCCATCCTTCGCACCTGCGGTGCCATAGTCGCACCTGCGGCCAAATCCTCGCAGGTGCGGTCACACCAGATGACAGCAACCTCAGCCTTCTTCAAACTCCCAAACTTGATTCGTTAACCACCTGAATCCACCCGAGGCCTCCGGGACCCCGTCTAATTATACCAACCTGTTCCAAAAATATATGGGGACTTGCTCGAGGGATCAAATCACATCAAACAACATCGAAACCACGAATCGCACCCAAAATCCCAACTTTATGAACTTAGAATTTCCAGCTTCTATATCTGATGCCGAAACCTGTCAAATCACGTCCGATTGACCCTAAATTTTGCGCACATGTCATATTCGACATTACGGACCTGCTCCAACTTCTGGAATCGCATTCCGACTTCGATATCAACACTTACCACTTCCGGTCAAATTTCTCAAAAACCTTCAAGTTTCTATCGTTAGCCGAATGACTTCAAAATGACCTCCGGATATCCTAATTTACTTTCGATCGCGCCCCTAACTCCAGAATCACCATACAATGTTATTGCCAGACTCAGAATCCCAAACGGACATCAAAAACACTGAAATGCACTTCAAGCCCAAATCTATGAAATTCTTCTAAAATGCTAACTTCCATAATATACGCCGAAACGCTCCCAGGTTATCCAAAACCCGATCCGGACATACGCCCAAGTCCGAAATCATCATACGAACCTGCAGGAACCCTCAAATCCTGATTTTGAGGTCGTTTACTCAAAATTCCAATCTTAGTCCATTTCTCCAACTTACGGCTTCTAAAATGAGAATTTTCTTTCCAAACCAACTCTAAACTTCCTGAAATTCAATTCTGACCACGCCCACGGGTCATAATAACTGAAATGAAGTTGTTCACGGCCTCAAACCGCTGAACGACACGCTAGAGCTCAAAATGACATCGTTACAGATTTTAAACTTACTCTTATAGAAATGGTTGCTACTTATTTTATGCGATATAGGCATGGTATTTATGCGAGTGCAATAAAAGTCTTAAAGCATGGTTTCTAATGCACATAAGAGAATGATCATGATTTTTTTAGACAACGTTAATAGTACCCTAATGACAGGATTTCTAAGCAGGCATGATGTATGCAGAATCTTTAGAAAAGCAGAAGTTTTAGAACAAATGATATGATGCACCTACAACATGTTTTCTAGTGTATAAGACAATCTTAAAAGCATGCTTCTAATGCAAGTAAATAATCATCATAATCATAAGAGCATGATTTCTAATGAAAATAATCATAATAATCCTAAGAGCGTGATTTCTAATGCAAATAATCATAATAATCCTAAGAGCATGATTTATACCCGGTTTCCCCACAAAATATATATAGAAGTCCCTCTCATTTTACTAATATCCCCAATATCTGTTTACAAGAATTATGATTACAGACCATTCAATAAATGAATTACAGAATAAATAATACTATATTATAGGGAGCCTGGATAGGCCCAAAATAAACCTGGAGGACCAGGCCTTCAACCAAATCCAAAGTACCATATCTCACAGTGTTCAAGAGAGTGTCCTGGTGAGTCATAGTTCCCAAGGGCCTCAGGGACCCCGGGCAATGCTCACACCAAGACCCTTTTTTAAGAGAAGTAGTTTCTGTGCAGTGTGGAAGGGCCAGTCCTAGTGTGCCAGAATTCGGAGGAATCTCATGGATTCATAGGCAGTACACACACTGGAGGGGCGGAATCCGAAGTGTTATAAGAGTAGGAGTAGGAATGCTTGAAAGAGTAGGAATAATTTTAAGAAAACATATCAGAAGTGAAACCAATTCATAAGTGAACATAGTTTAGAAGTGAAAATAGTTTGGGAGTGAAAATGGTTTAGAAGTGAAAACATATTAGGAGTGAAAACAATTTAAAAATATTCTAGAAAAGGTTCAACAAACAATAACAAGTAGGAAACACAGTCACAAGGTTTCACACAAAGCTTCATACTACCCAGACTCAACTCAGTTCATTAGTCAACCTTAGATGAGCATATAGCATGCTGAGAACAAACAATTACGCAAAAGGGAGCAGCAGTTGGGAACACAAGAATCCTGAATCAGGAGCACATAGAAACAGGGTGTTAGGGAAGCATGCTAGTTAGGAGCATAGAGCAGGCATGGGGTAGATAACAATTCACTAGGACATACTAATTTAGGTTCTAAACAGGAATCACTCAAGTTTAACAGTCATACATAACAATAGAGGTAAGCATACTAACTCAAAGCAATGAACAGGGAAAAATAAAAGTTTAATGTAAAAGCAGTCAGGCTAATCTGTTCATAGAGAGGACAGAACTGATCACACCAATTGAGGTTAATGGAAAAGTGAGAGTCTTAGACATCAAAAGTAAACATGCTGGCTAAAAGCAATAGACAGGGAATGTTGAAACTTAAACACAGAAGTAAGTTTGTTGGTTTAGAGCAATAAACATGAAAGATTAAAATATAAACAAAAGGTAAACATGCTGATTAGGGTGACAAACAAGAAAGAATGAAACTTAAACATGCTAATCAAAGCAATAAACAGGAAAGGATACAAAATTAAGTACATAAGTAATTAGACTAGAGAATGGACTTAACAGAAATAGAGCAACAGAGAACATACATGTTCAGACTTCATAACGACATTAGGAATAGGAACATACCAGTTGAAGGAAAGATAATAGGAGATGAAAGGTATGCATGATTCAATAGTCAAGCTTTGGCTTTCAACCGGCTAAACAAGTAATGAGCACAAGTAGCAGAGAGATGAGAGCAAAGTATGTGTGTGAGTGTGTGTATTTGTGAACTATTGTTCGTGTCTTGAAGAAGCAGAATGAGAGTGTATATATAACACTTAGGGAGTGAAACAAATAAGGTAAAGAGGAAACTACATTTTGTAAATCAATTAAAATCAATCAGCCAATTATGAAATCAATTCCTATAGAAAAATTCGGAAAAGACCCCCTAAATTGGGGAGAATCAGTTAATGTTCAGAACCGGGGCTCAACTAAGGAAAGAAATCAATATCATACCATATAGGGAGTCAGTCAAATCCCCAAACTATACTGGTAATCTAGTTAAGGCAAGTAAAATTAATCAAGGTCATAAATAAAGAGATAAGTAAAAATTCCAATAATACTGGTTTTAACAAGAAAGAGTTATCCAAATCCTAAATAGAATCAGTAAATACAACTGGTCCACAGAAATAAATATAATAATGAAAAAAATTGAAGAAATCAGTGTCACAAATAAAAACATCTAAGGTTTAAGCATATACGCAAAAATTAATCGAACATGTAAAGAGATAGTCAGATTCAACACTTGAAAGTTTAAAAAACCTTTTGAAGCAAATCTGGGACGAACCCTAATTTAAGAAAGAGTAAATAAAATCGAAGCAGATAACTAAAACAAAAGATTTTCGAGGGAAAACACCAAATAATGCTCGAATCGTTTCAGATCTACAAAGATCTGAGCAGATTCAAGCATTTGTAGAACTAGGATTTTCAAAATAACAAAGATGAAAGAAACTCGAATAAAAGTCATAGATTCAAACTAAAAATGGAAGGAAATCAGTACTCACAAACAAGAATGGCCCTAGACAGGCCTGTAATCAAATTTTGGATAAAGAATCAAGTGAAATCTCCCTGACATTCTTCTAAGAACGCATGAAATCAACAATCCCGGGGTGTAGGAGGCTGGTAATGATCAGAGAATATTCAAAATCTCCATAGACAGGAGCTTTTTGCTGGTGACGGCGACTAGGGTTAGGGGGTCGAGAGAGAATGGAGAGATTAGGGGAGATGACGACGGTGGAGTGAAAAGAAATGAGGGGGTTAGGATTGAGTTAGAAATTAAAAAGGCAAGTATTAACGTGGACCGTTGATCTAAAAGATCAACGGCAACTATTAGAGAGGGGTTTATTGGGTCGGGTAGGCAAATTGGGCTTACGAGTGAATTGGGTTGGTGTATTAAGGGGTTTGGGCTGCTATTAAGGGGTTCGGGCTGGTATATAGTGGGTTAGGTCCGAAAAATTAAAGGAATTAAAAGGGTTATTTGTTAAATACCCAATCAATTACTAAATAATTGTAACAATAATTAACAAATTGTAAAAAAACAATTCATGCATAAAAATGTTTTAAAATAAGTATTGAATATTTTTAAAATACAACAAGTTATTTTCTGGTAAAGTAATGTAATAATGCATGCATGGTCTATAATTGCAAAGTTATTGCAATTGTAACCCAAAAATATAAATGTGTCCATTTGTGAAATAATTAGGCTTAGTATAAATATAAATAGTAGAATTAAGTCATAAATTTGTTATAAAATCATTAGTAGTGCAATTAATGATTATTTATATGATAAAAATACTGAAATATGAATTAAAAATCCTTGAAAATGCAGAAATTATAAAAAAAAAATATATTAATTAATGCCAATGCATTGTTTTGAAGGCATATATGCATTTTGAAAAAAATTGGGTATCAACAAGTGTATAAGAGATCTGCAGTATGATGACCCTCATTTGTTGGTGCTTAGGGACATAGTACGGCATGGTGGTACCAAGCAGGTTACTGTTAGAGATGAAGGAGTTTTGAGGATGCAGGGTCGCGTGTGTGTGCCTAATGTTGATGGGCTTCGTTAGTTGATTCTAGAGGAGACTCACAGTTCTCGGTATTCTATTCACCCAGGCGCCGCCAAGATGTACCTGGACTTGCGGTAGCATAATTGGAGGAGGAGGATGAAGAAGGATATAATTGCTTATGTAGCTCGTGCCTGAATTGTCAGCAAGTAAAGTATGAGCATCATAGACCCCGTGGTTTGCTTCAGCAGATAGAGATTCCTGAGTGGAAGTGGGAGCGTATCACTACGGACTTTGTTGTTGGACTCCCACGGGCTCAGAGGAAGTTCGATGTCGTTTGGGTCATTGTGGATAGGCTGACTAAGTTAACACACTTCATTCACATGGCAGTTACCTATTCTTCGGAGCGATTGGCAGAGGTTTATATTGGTAAGATCGTACGTCTTCACGGTGTGCCCGTGTCTATCATTTATGATCGAGGTACGCAGTTCACCTCGCACTTCTGGAGGGCAGTACATCGTGAGTTGGGTACGCGTGTTGAGTTGAGCACAGTATTCCATCCTCAGGCGGATGGGAAGTCCGAGCGTACTATTCAAATCTTGGAGAATATGCTCTACGCATGTGTTATAGACTTCGGAGGATCGTGGGACCAGTTCTTGCCCCTTGCAGAGTTCGCCTACAACAACAACTACCAGTCGAGCATTCAGATGGCTGCTTATGAGGCATTATATGGTAGACGGTGCCGAGCGCCAATTGAGTAGTTTGAGCTAGGGGACGCTCGGTTATTGGTACATATCAAGTACAGGAGGCCTTGGACAAGGTCAGGATTAGACAAGATCAAATTCGCACAGCTCAGTCCAGGCATAAGAGTTATGTTGACCGAAGAGTTTGTGACGTGGAATTCATGGTCGGGGGAAGGGTGTTGCTTCGGGTATCACCCTGAAGGGTGTCATGAGGTTTGGGAAGAAGGGATGGCTGAGCCTTAGATACAACGGACCATTGAGATTCTCGAGAGAGTGAGATAGGTGGCTTATAGGCTTGTGTTTCCTCCAGGGTTATCAGGAGTTCATCAAGTGTTCCATGTGTCCATGCTCCGGAAGTATCATGGCGTGATAACCCAAAAGGTCATCCCGTATATTCCTAGCTAATTCCGTGTTCCGAGGTCGTGAAAACCTCATTCTATCTCACCTCAATTTGCGTGCGCATCCCGGGCATGTAGCCGGGAAGCCTTTATGTGAAAAACTGATAAAAATGATAATTTTGTATTAGAAATTTGAATAAAGTTGACTTCGGTCAACATTTTTGGTAAACGGACTCAGACCCGTGATTTAATGCTCCCGGAGAGTCCGTAGGAAAATATGGGACTTGGGCGTGTGCCTGGAATCAAATTTCGAGGTCCCAAGTCCGAGAAATGAATTTTTAAAGAAAATTATTTTCTGAAAAATATAAAGGTTTTTGAAAATGAAATTCTATGTGAAACATATGGTATCGGGCTCGTATCTTGGTTCTGGATCCCGGTACAGGTTCGATATAATATTTGTGTCATATTTGTAAAGTTTGGTAAGAAACGGACTTCATTAGATGTGATTCGGATCGTAAATGCAAAATTTGATGTTTTTAAAGAAGTTTTGAGGAATTTCATTGATTTTTGGTTTGATTCGTCGTTTTAGTGTTGTTTTATGTGTTTTGAAACCTCAAGCGAGTCCGTGTTAGGTTATATGACTTGTGTGTGTAGTTGGACGGGGTTCTGGGGGCCTCGGGTGTATTTCAGATAGGTTTCGGGTCGATTGTTTCCTCATTTTTCCACTGCTGATCTCTGTTTTCTAGTTTCCTTCTATGCGATCGCATCGATATGGACACGATCGCATAGCATTATTTTTGGCCTGTCCAGTTTTCCTTCAATGTGTTCGCATATACTCGTCTGCGATCGCATACCTTCACAAAACCATACACTTTGCGATCACATCTTGTCCTTCGAGATCGCACAGCAGAGAGTCAGGCTTGGGCCAGACCCTGTTGCCATATGCGATTGCCAAACCTTCACCGCGTTCGCATATTCCCCATTTTTCCTCTTATGTGATCGCAATGTAACCCACGCGATCGGACAATACTATTTTAACAGCGACCCTTTCTTCATCTATGCAATTGCAATAACTGGCCCGCGATCGCTTTAACAAAAAAAAATGTCTGGACAAAATAGTTATAATCTCAAAATCGGGGTTTCACTATTTTTAACATATTTTGACTTCTAGAGCTCGGCTCTTGGCGATTTTTGAAGGGTTTTTCACCTAAATAGAATGGTTAGGTGTTCTTTCACTAGAATTAAATATATTTCATGAATTAGTTCTTGTATTTATCATTTAATTCGTGTTTTGGGTTGAGAAAATTGTGGGGTTTGAAAGAAAACTTCTAAAATATAAAATCATGATTTGAAAGACCAAATTTTATCAGAATTGGATAATTTTAGTATGAGTGAACTCGTATCGGAATGGGTATTCGAAATTTGTAAAATTTGTCGGGTTCCGAGGTGTGGGCTCGGGGGTCGACTTTTGCGTCGATTTTTATAATTTTTTAAATATTGAAACTTCGGAATAGTTCCTTAGACATTTTATGTGTATTTTGAAGTTGGTTTAGTTGATTGTGAGCCGTCCGGAGGTCATTCCGCCCGAGAAGTCTATTTTTGAGTACCGGGTTGTCGTCTTTGAGGTAAGTATCTTGCCTAACCTTGTGTGGGGGAAGTACCCCTTAGAATTTAGTCTTCCTTGTTGACTGAAGTCCGAGTATGCGAGGTGACGAGTGTGTACTTGGACTTATTTGCAATTATATTGGCCTTTTAGGATTCGTAGGTTCTTTTGTTACATGTGTATGAGTTGTAATTGTTACGTTTGAATCCTTGGTTGTTAATTTCATCCTTTCCTGCTTAGATTAGAATTACTTGCTTTTGGATTCCTTTGTTGGCTATTTGATCTTAATTGACTTAATTGAATATCTTACCGCTCTTATCTTCATGCTATACTTGCTTCCTAAAACTGCCAAATTGACTATACTAGTGTTATCTAGCTTTATAGTTGTTTAGCCGTAGTTAGAATATCCGTTCGTTGGTGTCAAGCATGCCCGTGAGTCTTACATTGTGCTTTATATGATTTTTCTCTTATGTGGTACTTGGACCTAGTTGATAAACATTTATGTGGTTGCTGTTTTCTTGATGTTGCCTATTATTGGGCCCTTGTTTGAGCTGAGCTTTATTTCGTAAAGTTAATTGTTTAGGCGAGATTGGTTATAGTTGTATCCCTTGCCGGATGATGTTGTTTTCATTGTTGACTCCCTTTTCGGGATGGTATGATTTCTATTGTTGTTTATACTGTTAATGATACTGTTTGCGTTGTTGATTCCCTTGTCGGGATAATGTGATTTATGGTTCTTATTGTTGATTTTCGGATGCTGTGATTTATTGTTCTTATTGTTGATTTTCCTTGTTAAATTGTTGTTTATGTTATTTTAGCACGAGGGGACATTCCATGCCAAGTGTTTGTGAGGTTATGCACGATGGACTATTCTGTGCCGAGTGTTTACTTATTTATTGCACGAGGGGACATTTTGTGCCAAGTGTTTGTGAGGTTATGCACGAGGGGACATTCCGTGCCGAGTGTTTGGGAGGTTATACACGAGGGAACATTCCGTTCCGAGTGTTTGTGAGGTTATGCACTAGGGGACATTCCGTGCCGAGTGTTTGTGAGGTTATGCACGAGGGAACATTCCGTTTCAAGTGTTTATGAATTATTATTTCCGTTGTTCATGTTTGCTATTTATTGCACTTGTTTTTGTGAGGATGAGAGTAAAGTACGAAGGGTGATGCCGTGCACTTGTTTTTGTGAGGATGAGAGTAAAAGCACGAAGGGTGATGTCGTGCACTTGTCTTTGTATTTTACTCTGTTGTTCTAAATTTGGATATTCCTACTGATCTCTTACTGCATTTATTGGCAAGATTTGATATTCCTCCTATACTGCATGGCAAATTTCTGAGTTACGGACTAAGTTCCGGTGGATAAATCATGAGGAGATTTTGATCAAGGGATTTTATTGGAAAAGTATTATTGAAAAAGCTGTGGTTTTGGAAATGATTATATTTGAATGACTTTTACATCAAAGGTATATTTTAAAAGCATTAATCTTGCCTAAAATAGAATTTGGAAGTCATTTATTGGGAAAGCATGTTTGGGATGTTTCGTATTTTGAAAGAAACTATGTTTTACGTAATTCTCTCTACTAAATATACTTATATCTACTTTTGGAGAAAGTATGTTTTCAAAGGAACTCTTCCATACTAAAACGGTTTTATTTGCAAATGTTTTTCATACGAACTACTGTTTAAAGATTTCTACCATTTATGGATTTTAATGGCTAAGGCCCGATGTGAACAAACCGACGTGGAGTTGAGTTATTGGTGTTCTCTATTTTATTGTGTTTCCTTCGATTCGGCTTGTTTTGATGTCCATCTTTCTGTGTATTTTTGTGTTGTTTCGTGATTGATTTCTGTAATGTCCTTCCGCTCTATATTGTTATTGTTGTGAATTATTCCGTGAAGTCTTAGATAGATGTAACGTTTGGTCATTTCTATATTCATGTTATTTATTTTGTCGACCAGTGGTGTCTTGACTAGTCCTCGTCACTACTTCATCAGGGTTAGTCTTGATACTTACTGGGCACCGTTGTGGTGTGCTCATACTACACTTTTTCATATTTTTGTATGCAGATCCAGGTATATATTGTAGTAGTTGTGTGGATGATTGCTGAGGAGACTCAAGGTAACCTGCTGCTGCGTTCGCAGGCTTCGGAGTCACCTTCTTTGTATTTATTATTCATACACTGTTGTATTTATTTCCAAACAGTTGTACTTAGAAGTTGTAGAAGATTCGTAGAGTTTATGACTTGTATTACTGGTTTTGGGAAAATTTTTAAACTCTGGCAAAATCTCTATATCGAGACTGTTAGTTTCCTTTTATTATTGCTGTTATTCAGTAACTGTTAGACTTACCTATTCCCTAAGACTAGTGCCATCACGATACCCAACGGAGGGAAATTAGGGTCGTGACAAGTTGGTATCAGAGCTCTAGGTTCATAAGTGCTACGAGTCATAAGCTAGTTTAGTAGAGTCTTGCGGATCGGTAAGGAGATGTCTGTCTTATCTTCGAGAGGCTACAGAACTATTAGGACAATTTAACTTCCTTCATTCCTATCGTGCGAGTTTATTGATCTTGAATTTTGAAATTATCGTTCCATTCTCTCACCGATGGTGAGGACACGAACGGCGGTTCCTAATGATGTTACCCCGAAGCAAATGTCGCAAGGGCTAGAGACAGGGGCCAATGAGGAGCACGCACCGCAGTTAAGATGCCCGTTGAAGAGTCACCAGTAGTTCTAGTTGGGGGAAAGGTACCGGGGGTGCCTGTTGCTAAACCGTACTTCAGGAGACCTGAGCGCAATTTTGAGTATAAGTGGTACATTGACTCAAGCAGGGTTGATTCTAGTGCACCAGTTGCTTCACAGATCAGTGGAGGAGTTTAGACTCCTACCGTCTACACTCTAGGGTAGCGAGATCACATTGGTCAGGTACCCGTTGTCATGACATCACCACATCTGGTTTCAGTTCAGCCATGGTTAGGGTAGCAGCATCGGAGGAAGGATACCTTGGAATTGAGGGGTACTGGAAGTACCACCCTTCTATCTTTCAGTGGATTGGCGGCAGATAATGCCCAGGGTTTCCTGGAGGAATGTCACTATATTCTTCGTACTTCGAGTATTGTGGAGACGAGAGGGATTACTTTTGTCACGTCTCAGGTTCAGAGTACTGGGTTGATCAGTGGTGGCGGCATATGATTTGGGGGTAACCTGGCCGAGTTAGCTTCACTAGCGTGGATTCAGTTTTTCGAGATGTGTTGAGGGATGTTGCACCTCAGTTCCTTCAAGATGTACGGGGCGTGAAGTTTGAGCAGTTGCGTCAGTGCGCTATGTCACTATTGGAGCATTTCGTTAGATTCAGTGAGTTGACCAAACATGCACTTTGCTTGGTTGCTGCAGTTAGGAGATGAGTCCGTAGAGTCATTTCGGAGATTCAGGCATGATATGCGATTCAGCGGGACTCGATAGTTAGAGTAGGATGCCTCGTTTCAGCAGGTTGTCGGGATCGGTCGTCGGTTAGAGAGCACATGGGACCGGGAGCGAGAGGACAGACGAGATCAGGGAGAGAGTTCAGGAAGGCAATGAGGCCTCATATATCGGAGGAATCTACTGGTCTGTATTATGGAGGCAAGGTACGACACGGTAGAAGTTTTGTGGGTCAACCAGTTCAGTTTGCATTACCAGTTTTGCATGGGATTTCAGGTACTTCCGGGTCTCAAAGGGTTCGTATTGTGCATTTTCCACAGCCTTGACAGCAGCGAGATTGTTTTCAGTGTGGAAATATTAGCCACAGGGTGAGAGATTGTCCCAGGATTCAGGTGAGTGTGCGGTAGCAGGGTATTCAAGTGAGTAGAGGGCGCCTAAGAGGGGGAGGCCCGACCCATTGATGTGTTTCATATAGCAGGCTGGAGGCCGATGTGCCAGATATTATCACACAGGTATGTTTTGATGTGTTACAGAGGGGCACCAGTTGTATTTCATTATAGTTCTGTTGGTCGGGACGAGTTCCCTTATTTGTTGTTTCATTTATGAGTGAGTTCCATGTTTTGCACTCCATTTTGTGTTTGCTCCTGTTGGGAGATTCTATGAGTAGTAGCCTGTGTCTATTGTTGTTTATTTTATTCTTGATAGTGGTGAAACTGGAAGTGAGTCCTTGTTGTTATTCGTGGTAAGCTTTATGTGATTTTCCTGAGTATTTTGTTTAAGAGTTGTGATTTGATACTCCATCGAGATGTGAGATCAGCTAGCGTTATGATTTTATCAGCTGAGATGAACTAGTGGAGGAATTTAAATTGGTGTGATATATTTTTGGTACGTGATTCAGAGTTGAGGACGACGTCCTCGTGATATTGAGATTCGATATGTTTGGATCGCTGAGTACCGCAGTGGAAATTTTATCAGGACGACATCCTTGTGATTTGTTCATATGCTTTGCTTTCCTTGTTATATTTCTTTGGTAAGTCAGTATTGATAGAGAGTTGTGCCTATGGGCTTGTTTGATAGTTCCTTTATATGTTTCTATTTTCATATTCAGTCATTTCGTTATGTGTTTCTTTAGTTTAGTTTGCAGGATGTGTGCCCGGTGATGTCAGTTGTGGCTGGTGACTGGGGTGTTTAAAAATGAGGTCTTCGTGTTTATTGCATCATTATCAGTACTACGTGGCTTGGAAACAGAGTTCTTTCAGATGTGAGGCTAATTGCCAATGTCGAGTCGATTTCGGGCAGCGATTGTGATAAAAAGTGTTATATGAGCCCATGTGTGATGTATCATGTTGTGTGGTCGTGCCTTGTGGGTGTAGTCATGAGTTGATGCAGCTGATTGAGGCTAATGTTGGATATGGATTTAGAATCGGGTCTTTTGTAGATGAGTAGAGGGTGAGAAGTAGAGATATGAGGCTTATCGGTGGTGATGTGAAGGCTATATTGCGGTTGTGATGGTTTCATCGGGCTTATGTGGGTTGGGGTGACAAGGGATCACCCGCGGTTATGTGTTGGAAGTATACCATCAGTGATTGGATGAGTTCAAGGTGAATCTTGGCACGTTCGAGAACGAACGTTTGTTTAAGAGGGGGAGATTGTGATGACCCAAAAGGTCATCCCGTATGTTCCTAGCTAATTCCGTGTTCCGAGGTTGTGAAAACCTCCTTTTATCTCACCTCGATTTACGTGCGCAGCACGGGCGTGTAGCCGGGAAGCCTTTATGTAAAAACTTATAAAAATGATAATTTTGTATTAGAAATTTAAATAAAGTTGACTTCGGTCAATATTTTTGGTAAACGGACCCGGACCCATGATTTAACGGTCCCGGACGGTCCGTAGGAAATTATGGGACTTGGGGGTGTGCCCGGAATCGAACTCCGAGGTCCCAAGTCCGAGAAATGAATTTTGAAAGAAAATTGTTTTTTGAAAAATATAAAGGTTTTTGAAAATGAAATTCTATGTGAAACCTGTGGTATCAGACCCGTATCTTGGTTCTGGAACCCGGTACAGGTTCGATATAATATTTGTGTCATATCCGTAAAGTTTCGTAAGAAACAGACTTCATTAGATGTGATTCTGACCTTAAATGCAAAATTTGATGTTTAAAGAAGTTTTGAGAAATTTCATTGATTTTTGGATTGATTCGTCATTTTAGTGTTATTTTATGTGTTTTGAAACCTCAAGCGAGTCTGTGTTAGGTTATATGACTTGTGTGTGTGGTTGGACGGGGTTTCGGGGGCCTCGGGTGTATTTCGGATAGGTTTCGGGTTGATTTTTTCCTCATTTTTCCACTGATGATCTCTGTTTTCTGGTTTCCTTCTATGCAATCGCATAGATATAGACGGGATCGCATAGCATTATTTTTTGCCTGCCCAGTTTTCCTTCAATGCGTTCGCATATACTCGTCTGCGATCGCATAACTTCACAAAACCATACACTTCGCGATCGCATCTTGTCCTTCGCGATCGCACAGTAGAGATTCAGGCTTGGGCCAGACCCTGTTGCCCTATGCGACCGCCAAACTTTCACCGCGTTCGTATATGCCCCCTTTTTCCTCTTATGGTATCGCAATGTAACCCACGCGATCGCACTATACTATTTTGGCAGCGATCCTTTCGTCATCTTAACTGGCCCGCGATGGCATTTAACAAAAACAATGTCTGGACAAAATAGTTATAATCTCAAAATCGGGGTTTCACCATTTTTAACATATTTTGACTTCTAGAGCTCGGCTCTTGGCGATTTTTGAAGGGGTTTTCACCTAAATCGAATGGGTAAGTGTTCTTTCACTAGAATTAAATATATTTCATGAATTAGTTCTTGTATTTATCATTTAATTCGTGTTTTTGGTTGAGGAAATTGTGGGTTTTGAAAGAAAACTTCGAAAATGTAAAATCATGATTTGAAAGACCAAATATTGTCGGAATTGGATAATTTTAGTATGGGTGAACTCGTATCGAAATGGGTATTCGGATTTGTAAAAGTTATCAGGTTCTGAGGTGCGGGCCCGGGGGTCGACTTTTGGTCGATATTTATAATTTTGTAAAGATTGAAACATTATTATTCAGAATAGTTCCTTATACGTTTTATGTGTATTTTGAATTTGTTTTTGTTGATTGTGAGCCGTCCGGAGGTCTTTCTTCCTGAGAAGTCTATTTTTGAGTATCGGGTTGTTGTCTTTGAGGTAAGTAGCTTGCCTAACCTTGCATGGGGGAACTACTCCTTAGGATTGAGTCTTCCTTGTTGATTGTAGTCCGAGTATGTGAGGTGACGAGTGTGTACCCAGACGTATTTGAAATTAGATTGGCCTTTTAGGATTCGTAGGTTCTTATGTTACCTGTGTATGAGTTGTAATTGTTACATTTGAATCCTTGGTTGTTAATTTCATCATTTCCTGCTTAGATTAGAATTACTTGCTTTTGGATTCCTTTGTTGGCTATTTGATCTTAATTGACTTAATTGAATATCTTACCGCTCTTATCTTCATGCTATACTTTCTTCCTAAAACTGTCAAATTGACTATACTAGTCTTATCTAGCTTTATAGTTGTTTAGCCGTAGTTAGAATATCCATTCATTGGTGTCAAGCATGCCCGTGAGTCTTACATTGTGCTTTATATGATTTTTCCCTTTTGTGCTACTTGGACCTAGTTGATAAGCATTTATGTGGTTGGTGTTTTCTTAATGTTGCCTATTATGGGGCCCTTGTTTGAGCTGAGCTTTATTTCGTAAAGTTAATTATTTAGGAGAGATTGGTTATAGTTGTATCCCTTGCCGGGATGATGTTGTTTTCATTGTTGACTCACTTGCCGGGATGGTATGATTTCTATTGTTGTTTATACTGTTAATGATACTGTTTGCGATGTTGATTCCCTTGCCGAAATGTTGTGATTTATGGTTCTTATTGTTGATTTCCGGTTGTTGTGATTTATGGTTCTTATTGTTGATTTCCGGATGCTTTGATTTATGGTTCTTATTGTTGATTTTCCTTGTTAAATTGTTGTTTATGTTATTTTAGCACGAGGGGAAATTCCGTGCCGAGTGTTTGTGAGCTTATGCACGAGGGTACATTCAGTGTCGAGTGTTTATTTATTTATTGCACGAGGGGACATTTCGTACCGAGTTTTTGTGAGGTTATGCATGAGGGGACATTCCATGCCGAGTGTTTATTTATTTATTGCACGAGGGGACATTCCGTGCTGAGTGTTTGTGAGGTTATGCACGAGGGGACATCCAATGCTGAGTGTTTATTTCCTTATTACACGAGGGGACATTCTGTGCCGAGTGTTTATTTATTTATTGCACGGGGGGACATTCCGTACCGAGTGTTTTTGAGGTTAGGCAAGAGGGGACATTCTGTGCCGAGTGTTTATGCATTATTATTTCCGTTGTTCCTGTTTCCTATTTACTGCACTTGTTTTGGTGAGGATGAGAGTAAAGCACGAAGGCTGACGTCGTGAACTTGTTTTGGTGAGGATGAGAGTAAAAGCACGAAGGGTGATGCCGTGCACTTGTCTTTGTATTTTATTTCGTTGTTCTAAATTTGGATATTTCTACTGATTTCTTACTGTATTTATTGGAAAAATTTGATATTCCTCTTGTATTGCATGGCAAATTTCTGAGTTACGGACTGAGTTCCGGTGGATAAATCTTGAGGAGATTTTGATCAAGGGATTTTATTGGAAAATTATTATTGAAAAAGTAATGGTTTTGGAAATGATTATATTTGAATGACTTTTACATTGAAGGTATATTTTAAAAGAATTAATCTTTCCTAAAATGATATTTGGAAGTCATTTATTAGGAAAGCATCTTTGGGAAGTTTCGTACTATGTTTTACGTAATTCTCTCTACTAAATATACTTATATCTACTTTTGGATAAAGTATGTTTTCAAAGGAAACTCTTCCATACTAAAACGATTTTATTTGCAAAAGTTTTTCATACGAACTACTGTTTAAAGATTTCTACCATTTATGGATTTTAATGGCTAAGGCCTGATGTGAACAAACCGACGTGGAGTTGAGTTATTGGTGTTCTCTATTGTATCATGTTTCCTTTCGATTCGGCTTGTTTTGATGTCCATATTTCTGTGTATTTTTTTGATGTTTTGTGATTGATTTCTGTAATCTCCTTCCGCTCTATATTGTTATTGTTGTGAGTTATTCCATGAAGTCTTAGATAGATGTAACGTTCGGTAATTTCTATATTCATGTTATTTATTTTGTAGACCAGTGGTGTCTTGACTAGTCCTCGTCACTACTTCATCGGGGTTAGTCTTGATACTTACTAGGCACCATTGTGGTGTGCTCATACTACACTTCTACATATTTTTGTGTGCAGATGCAGGTATATATTGTAGTAGCTGTGTGGATGATTTCCGAGTAGACTCAAGGTAACATGTTGCTGCATTCGCAGTCTTCGGAGTCACCTTCTTTGTATTTATTATTCATACACTATTTTATTTATTACCAAACAGTTGTACTTAGAAGTTTTAGAAGATTCGTAGAGCTTATGACTTGTATTACCGGTTTTGGGAAAATTTGTAAACTCTGGCAAGATCTCTATATCGAGACTGCTAGTTTCCTTTTATTATTGTTGTTATTCAGTAACTGTTAGGCTTACCTAGTCCCTAAGACTAGGTGTCATCATGATACCCAACGGATGGAAATTTGGGTCGTGACACATGGTGACCCGTCCCACATGTTAGATTTCAGCTCTTTCTAGTTGGATAAGGATTTGACTTATGAGGAGGAGCCGGTGGCTATTCTAGCCCGGCAGATTCGTCAGTTGAGATCAAAGAGTTATACTTCAATACGAGTGAAGTGGAGAGGTCACCCCGCTGAGGTAGCTACTTGGTAGTCCGAATCAGACATGTCGAGTAGATATCCCCACCTATTCAGCAGATCGGGTACTTTTCTATGTTCGTTCGAGGACAAACGATTGTTTTAGAGGTGGAGAATGTGATGATCCAATAGGCCATATCATGCTTTCAAACTAAATTATGTGTTTCGAATCCATAAATAACTCATTTTATCCTTTCTCGACTTGCATGGGCGGTCTGGGTATTGACCCGGAAGGCTTATATGTTAAAAACTGATAAAAACAAGAATTTTTTCCTTAAAAAGTAATTTTAGTTGACTTCGGTGAAAGTTTTGAGTAAATGGACTCAGAACCATATTTTGACAGTCCTGGTGGATTTGTATTGAAATATGGGACCTAGGCATATGCCCGGAATCGAATTCTGAGGTCCCTAGCTCGAGATATGACTTTTTTATTGAAAATTAAAAGTATGAAAATTAAATGGTTTTAAGAATCTATTGACGTTTAGCATTTTTGATATCGGGTCCGTATTTTGGTTCCGGGGCCCGGTACAGGTTCAATATAATAATTATAACTTAACTGTAAAGTTTGGTAAGAAATGGAGTCAGTTTGACGTGATTCGGACGCTCGGGTGTGAAAATAGAAGTTTTAAAGCTTTCTTGAAAATTCCATTCGACTTGGTGTTCAATTCGTAGTTTTAGGTGATATTTTGGCGATTTGATCGCACGACTATGTTCGTAGAATATTTAGGATTTGTGTGCATGTTTGGTTTGGAGCCCCGAGGGCTCGGGTGAGTTTCGGATAGGTTACGAGATATTTATACTTAGGAAACTCTAGTGTGAGAGTGTTGTATCTGGTGTCTGGCGCATTTTACTTCGCGATCACGAAGGGGATCTAGGCTGGGGAGAAATCTTACTCTATGCGAAAGCGGAGACTGGGTCATGCACGCGGAGCGATGGGGGCCTTACCCTTCGCGAACGCAGCACAACGCAAAGCATAACATTTGGGACCTGGGGGAGGGGGTCAGTCTCTCTTCATCGCGAACGCGAGCGGGGACTCGTGAACGCGAAGGCCAGGGGCCATAGCCTTCACGAATGTGATGGGAGTTTCAAAATAGCGTAAGTCTCCAGGACGTAGCTCTTCGCGAATGCGACAGTGTTCACGCAATTGCGACGAACACTATCGCCCAGCTATTCAAAAACATAATCAAAAGGGAAATTTGGCCATTCTTTCAAAATTTTCAAAACAAAGGGACCTAGAGTTGATTCTTCCACAAGATTTTCTTCCCCAAATTTTTGGTAAGTGATTCTAACCTACTTTCTTTCAATTACCCAATACATTTCATGAATTTTCAACCTAAAATCTAGGATTTCCATGGTAGAAATTGGGGGTTTGGGTAGTATTATGAATTTTTTGAAAATTGGGATTTAGACCTCAAATTGTGGTCGGATTTCGAAACTAATTGCACATTCAGGCTCGGGGTGAATGGGTGAATGGGTTTTGGCCCGAACCTCGAGTTTTGACCAGGCGTGTTTGAGTTTTCAACTTTTGGGGGGAAAGTTTGGGAAACCTAAATTTATGCATTTAAATTGATTTCTTTAGCAATATTTAATGTTATTAAGTTAATTATGGATAGATACGAGTGGTTTGGAGGTGGAATCTAGATGAAAAGCGGTGGTTGAGCTTTTAGTTTGGCCGTTGGAGCTAGGTAAGTGTCGTGGTTAACCTTGGCTTGAGAGATTATGTATTAATTGCTTATTTGCTACATGTTTGAATGTTGGGTACAACATATAGGTGAGGTGACGAGTATCTATGTGTTGTTATCGAGTCATAGCATGCGAGTGGGTCTTATTCTCGTTATTGTTGCCTTTCTTGATCATACTATCCATGTTTAGACTAGTTTATCGTTATTTTGATTACTTTTATCATGTTTTACGGAATTTGGTATTGATTGATTATTTACTCAAAGGTTAAGGTCAGTATTGTGGAACTAAATGTTGAAGTAAGACTTGTTTTTGATATCTTTATCTTCCTGTTGTTATTGTATATTGTTTTGGTAAGGGAGAGTGTTAAAGCACGAAGGGTGATGCCGGGAAAATGTTTTGTGGGTGAGTGTTAATGCACGAAGGGTGATGTTGTGCCATGTTTGTGTGTGATAATGCACGAAAGGTGATGTCATGCTATGTTATGAGATATTTAATGCACGAAGGGTGATGTCGTGTCATTTCTATTGTTTAATATGGTGAGGTTGAGAGTAAAAGCACGAAGGGTGATGTCGTTCACTTTCCTTTACCATGCTTACTTGTTTCTCTCTGTTTAAGTTCTAACGATTGATCAAGCCCTTATTTCTGTTGTGATCCTTTATTTTGTGTTTCCCCTAGCATGTTCCCAATATTTCTTGCCTTTTTTCTTCCATTGTTGCTATTGGTATCTATATTGTTATACGTCACATGTTTGTTTGTAGGTGTCTTGTCCTAGCCTAATCATTACTTTGCCGAGGTTAGAATCGACACTTACCAGATTATGGGGTCGGTTGTACTAATACTGCACTCTGCACTTTCTGTGCAGATTTTGGTACTGGACCGAGTTGACCCTAAGTTAGTTGCTGCCTTCATCTGATCGGAGACTCAAGGTAGTCATGTCGGCTTTCACAGGCTCTAATGTCCCCGTCTATCCTATTTGGTTACTGTTTTCTTTTATTCAAGCAGTTGTACTTCTTTCAGACTTGTATTTGTAGTAAATTCTAGAATGCTCGTGGATTGTGACTCCAGATTCTGGGTAGTTGTATAAATGCTAAGATTGTTATGAATTTTCACACTCTTTTTAACTCATCGTAGCTTAGTTGTTATAAATCATTGAAAAGGTTTAGAAATGGCTTAATGATATCTAAGGTTGGTTTGCCTAGCAAGCGAAATGTTAGGCGCCACCACGGTCCCGATAGTGGGAATTCCAGGTCGTGACAGATTTAACCTCTGAAAGATGCTTCCAAGCTTTTACAACAACAATCATTCTATTTAACAACACTTACCAGATTTTTACTTTTAAACCCTCAACCTCCAAACTTCAATGATGGAGTTTCCAATTTTTCTTATCCATTGTGAATTAGTAATTTTTCCAAAAAACAAAAAAGGGATACACTGAGTCATATACACTAGTTCTTTCTCGGCTAAGGAATTCTATCAAAAAGGTGCACCCTTATAGATTATAAGAAGGAGATAGCAACATTTGAGTAGTAAGACACAATGAAGAAGGAATAACAAAGGTAACAAAATTGGAAGATACACACACAACAACATTGAAATCCTAGAGAGAAAGATTTGGCTGAAATAAAGTAAAGAAATTTTGGGTGAAAATACTGAAAGATGTGGCTAAAATCTTTATTAGAGAGAAAATAAGTATTTTGTTACTATTTTTAAAGAGGATGAAGAAGAAGTAGGGCTGATTTGGCTAATTAATACAGTAAATGAAAATTGAGTTATGTATAACTAATTAGTAGGTCAAGTGAATATACGATGCCAAATTTTGCAACTACTTTGGTGCAAGATACGAAAGCAATATAAAATCAAGTTAAATTTTGAATATTAGATCTTTCTTAAAAATAACAAGAGTCAGGGTCGGATGGTGAAACATCTTGCCGGAAATGAAAAATATCATGCTAGAGATCTAAAGTAGATATTGAACACTGAATAGAAAAGGGCAAAAATCACTTTCAGCTCGCAGCAAAAATTATTTACATTCATTAATAGCAAAAGTATATATATATATATATATATATATATATATATATATATATATAT
>ML404177.1:84936-107660 GCA_005239525.1 Nicotiana knightiana | reverse complement strand
CCCGTGCCCCCCCCAAAAAAAATCCAATTTTTTATATTTTCCTATAGTTTTCAAACCCAATTTCTCTCTTTCTTACTAATCACCCCAAATCTTTATTTCTTATTGATACAATGTAGACAAAATTTGGAGTATTGCTCCAGAATAAAGTAGTGAGTAAATTTTGAATCTTGTTTTCTTTCTTTCTAAAATATTTACTGTTTGTGACTTGTATATGATACATCAATATCCAAAATAATATTCGATACAATACTAATAAAATTATAATACGATTATATTAAATTTTTAGTGTAGAGTTGTTGAAACTTGAAGAAGATGAATCAGAAATGTATCGCGATTGTATTATAATTGTATATGTATCATATTGATGCAGGAATTCTATTACAAATGTATGATAGTTGTATATTCATTATATATTGTTACGAGCAGTAGTGAGGCCGTGACAAATTTCACAGTTTGTATCACAAGTATGATAATTGCATATTAATCTTGGTATTGTATTTGTATTTAATACACCAGATACAAGTTAGAAACAATTGTGATACAATTATGTTTTAGGCATTGATGTATCTGATACAATTCAAAAACATTTATCATACAATTTCTGAATATTTTTTAATAATATAAACCTATCAGCAATGGTAGGAAGAGAGAAGATAGAGACTCCACGCATAGATTAAGGGATTTTAATTTTGTTTTTGTAAAGGAGAGAGAAGAAGAGAGGGGAAAAAAAGGAAATGATGTAATTGAATCCCTTAATTAAGGCACTAATAATAGAGTGAGAGCGTTTTAAGGAGAAATGTATACAATTTGTAAGAAAAACATGAATACTTATTGAAAAACTACAAAACATAGAAAACATAGATAAATAAGTTTTTAATATAGTATAGCTAGGTACAACAACAACAACAATCCAGTAAAATCTCACTAGTGGAGTTTGGGGAGGGCAGTGTGTATGCAGACCTTACTCCTATCCTGAAGGGGTAGAGAGACTGTTTCCGAAAGACCCTCGGCTCAAGAGAATAAGAAGATAAAAAGAGACAAAATCAATATCACCATAGAAATCATAAGAAAAATAGGAACATCATGAAATCCAGAAGAAAGATGCAAAGCAAAAGAATAGCTAGTAAATAAGTCCGGCACTAAAAAGCGAAATAGTAAGACACGACTTTGCCACTAGCGAGACAAAAACCCTACGAGCCTAGACGACTCGTCAGTTGTCACCTTCCACAAAAGAAATTTTGGTTGCTTTCACACTTTTTCTACTTTCTTCGATTTCTTTATTCGAATGTTTTATTTGAATGATTCATTAAGATTAGTCAAGATTCTAATGCGTGTATCCAATATTGAGTGACAAATAAAAAAATATTTATTCAATATGTGCATGACAATTGTTTTTTTCAATCAATTTAAATTTATTGATTAATTTAAATTTATTTAACAACTATAGTAGAAATATAAAAAACCACATATCTATCTGTCTATACAACTATAAAAGTGGGTACCCTATAACTAATAAGTCAAATTACTTAAATTTCCTTTTAAATTAACTAAATTTTCTACTCCTTAAAAACATAACGTCAAATCACGTATTCTCAACAAGAAGAACCGGCACATATAATTGCCATTGGACGCATCCTTTCGGTGTCACGACCCGAAATTCCACCTTCAGACCGTGATGGCGTCTAATGTTAAACCCGCTAGATAAGCCAATATTCCGATTATTATCTTTATTTCCTTATTATAGACAATTGAAATAACAGTAGTAAACTAGAACAGTTATAATTAGAAATGCAGAAGATAAAGTAACTCAACAACTTAAATAATAAATCTTACGAAATTTCCTTAAATACACCCCCCAGAACTGGTATCACAATTTTACAGACAGTCTAAGATTTACTAAACACATGAGTCTGAAATAAATAAGTGTAGCTGTCTAGAAATACAAGATAATACACAAGGAAAGAAATAAATGGTGATTCCAAGGCTTGCGTACGCCTGCAGGACTACCTCGGTGTCGCCGTGGACTGAAGGATACTCCCTCGCTCAATGTCTACTGGGTCTGGCGCCGTAATCTGCACAACATAAAGAAGTGCAGGTGTGGCATCAGTACAACCGACCCCATGTACTGAGTAAGTGTCGAGCCTAACCTCGGCGAAGTAGTGACGAGGCTAGGACACGACAAATAACGGATGCTTGTACAGTTCAATAATGTAATAAAGAAGTAATGACAAGAAATAACAGATAAGCACAAAAATGGAGCTAACATGCTGGGGAAAAGAGTCATCAATTCACTGAAATGACAGAATACGATAACAACTTAAATGTATAAATAACAACAGGAATTAACAACTCCGAACAAGAAAATAAACAGAAACGGCACGACATGTCCCCTTGTGCTATAACCTCACCAAAAACACTCAACACGGAATGTCCCCTCGTGAATAAATAAATAAATAAACACTCGGCACGGAATGTCTCCTCGTGCATAACCTCACAATCACTCGGCACGGAATGTCCCCTCGTGCAATAAATAAATAAACAATCGGCACGGAATGACCCCTCGTGCAATAAATAAAGAAACACTCGGCACGAAATGTCCCCTCGTGCAATAAATAAATAAACACTCGGCACGGAATGTCCCCTCGTGCAATAAATAAATAAACACTCGGCACGAAATGTCCCCTCGTGCATAACCTCACAAACACTCGGCACGGAATGTCCCCTCGTGCAATAAATAAATAAACACTCGGCACGAAATGTCCCCTCGTGCATAACCTCACAAACACTCGGCACGGAATTTCTCCTCGTGCATAACCTCACAAACACTCGGCACGGAATGTCCCCTCGTGCATAAACAACATAAAAACAACAGTTGGCATGAAATCAACAATGAGAAACCTTAAATGCACGAAATAATCAAGAAGAATAATCCCGTCCCGGCAAGGGATACAACTACAACCAATCCTACACAAGTATATAATCCAACATAAAGTTCCCCAACCGATCAACTACTCAACAATACTCATAACCAAGAATTTCCATCAAATGAATAGCTAACAAATGGATACCAAACCTGTAAACACAGTAAAATCCAATAAATATAATAAAATTGCAAATATCTGACCTACGGTCATGCTCGACAACAACATATAGGTACTCTTCCCCTCACCTATACGTTGAACATGGAATAAACACGTAGCAATTAGGACTTAATACCTATTCCCTTAAGCTAAGGTTAGGCCAAATACTTACCTCGACTCCAAGAATCCAAATCAAGACTCTAGCACCGTTTTTCCTTTCGAACCCAACTACGAAACAATCGAATCTATACATAATTGACTCAATAATATCAATAAATGCTAAACAATTCAACTCCCTATTATAGAATTCCCAACATTCTTCCCAAAAATCTAAAAATCGACCTCGGGCCCGCTTGGTCGAAATACGAGGTTCGGACCAAAACCCGATCACCCACTCACCCACGACCACGAATATACAATTTGTTTTGAAATCCAACCCCAAAACGAGGTCAAATCCCCAAATATTCAAAAATCCCTAACTCTACCCAAAATCCCAATTTCTACTTTTGATTTCATGTTTTTAGGCCTAGAATTTAATGGGTGTTGACAAAAATAGAAGAAAACGAGCCAAAGATTACTTACCTAAGAGGTTATGGTGAAGAAGTTCTTCAAAAATCGCCTATTGGGTGTGGAGAAGGAGTTAATGAAAAATGGCTAAATTCCCGTATAAGTGTTCTATTTTTAGACTTAGAAATAACTGGGCGATTTTGGTCTATGCGATCGCAAAGAAGGAATTGCGATCGCATAGAGGACTGATTTCTAAAGCTCCACGATCGCGAAGAAGCATGTGCGATCGCACTGAGCCACTAACCTCACCCTACGCGATCGCAGACTAAGAAACGCGATCGCACTGAACATCTTACCCCCAGCCTGCCTAGTACACTATGCGATCGCGGAACATACTATGCGATCGCATAGTGTAATAGAATCCTCTCCTCAACACTGCACTATGTGATCGCGGAGGGTGCTATATGATGGCATAGTACTCGACATCAGACACCAGAAACAGGCTAAGACACCAAATTTTTCTATGTTTTTACACCCCGACACCTACCCGAAACTCACCCGAGCCCTCGGGGCTCAAAACTAAATATACACACAACCTCAAAAATATCCTACGGAATTATTCAAGTAATCAAACACCTAAATAACATCATAAACATCGAATTAAACCTCAAAATCAATGAAATTCCTTTAAACTTCTAAAACTTCTAAATTTTCCATTTTCGATCCGAATCACGTCAAACTAAGTCTGTTTCCCACCATATTTCGCAGATAACACATATAAGACATATTGAACTGTTCCTGGCTCCGGAACCATAATACGGGCCCGATATCACAGGTTTCACATCAAATCTCATTTTCAAAAACCTTTATATTTTTAGAAAACAATTTTCTTTAAAAAATTCATTTCTCGGACTCGGGACCTCGGAATTTGATTCCGGACATACGCCCAAGTCCCATATTTTCCTACGGACCCTCCGAGACCGTCAAATCACGGGTCCGGGTTCGTTTACCAAAAATGTTGACCAAAGTCAACTTTATTCAAATAATTATTATAAAATCATCATCTTATCAATTTTCCACTTTCCCGGCTACGCGCCCAGGCTGTGCACGTACATCGAAGTGAGATAAAAGAAGGCTTTCATGGCCTCAGGACACATATTTAGCTAAAATTACACGGGATGACCTTTTGGGTCATCACAATCTCCACCTCTAAAACAAACGTTCGTCCTCGAATGGACATATGTAACTGAATCGGGGAAAAGATGGGGATATCGGCTCCGCATATCGGACTCGAACTCCCAGGTAGCTGCCTCAACAGGCTGACCTCTCCACTGAACACGAACCGAAGGATAACTCTTCTATCTCAGCTGACAAACCTGCCGAGCTAATATGGCTATCGGTTCCTCCTCATAAGTCAATCCTTGTCCAATTGGACACCGCTGAAGTCAAGCACATGAGATGGATCGGTAATGTACCTCCGAAGCATAGATACGTGAAACACAGGATGCGCGGTTGATAAACTAGGTGGCAAGGCAAGTCTGTAGGCCACCTCTCCTACGTTATGCAGAATCTCAAATGGACCAATGTACCTAGGGTTCAACTTGCCCTTCTTCCCGAACCTCATCACGCCCTTCATAGGCGACACTCGAAGAAATAGCAGGTCTCCGATCATAAATGCCAAATCATGAACTATGCGATCCGCATAACTCTTCTGCCTGGACTGTGCTGTACGAAGTCTATCCTGAATGATCTTCACCTTGTCCAAGGCATCCTGGACTAACTCTGAACCCAACAATCTAGCCTCTCCCGGCTCGAACCACCCCACTGGCGACCGACACCGCCTACCACACAACACCTCATACGGAGCAATCTGAATGCTTGACTGATAGCTGTTGTTGTAGGCAAACTCAGCTAAAGGCAAGAACTGGTCCCATGAACCTCCAAAATCAATGACACATACTCGCAACATATCCTCTAAAATCTGAATAGTACGCTCGGACTGTCTGTCCGTCTGAGGATGAAATAGTGTGCTCAAATCAACCTGTGTGCCCAACTCACGCTGAAATACTCTCCAGAAATGGGAGGTAAACTGAGTACCTCGGTCAGAAGTAATGGACACGGGCACAACATGCAATCGAACAATCTCTCCCATGTAGATCTTTGCCAACTTCTCCGCCGAATAAAAACCTGATATAGGAATGAAGTGTGCTGACTTGGTCAGCCTATCCACAATAACCCACACCGTATCAAACATCCTCTGAGTCTGTGGGAGCCCAACTATGAAATCCATGGTGATACACTCCCACTTCCACTCGGAAAGCTCAATTTGCTGCATCAAACCACCGAGTCTCTGGTGCTCGTACTTAACATGCTGACAGTTCAAGCACCAAGCTACATATGCTACAATATCCTTCTTCATCCTCCGCCACCAATAATGCTGCCGTAAATCCTGGGACATCTTTGCAGCGCCCTGATGAATGGAATACGGGGAACTATGGGCCTCCTACAATGTCAACTCCCGAATTCCATCAACATCAGGTACACAAATACGACCCTGCATCCTCAAAACTCCCTCATCATCAAATGTGACCTGCTTGGCACCTCCGTGCCGGACCGTATCTCTAAGAACACATAAATGACGATCTTCATACTGCCTGGCCCGGATACATCATACGATGAAGAACGGGCCACTGTATGGGCCAAAACACTACCAGTCTCAGAAACCTCCAATCTCATGAACCGGTTGGCCAAAGCCTGAACATCCAAAGCAAGCGGTCGCTCTCCGACTGGTATATAAGAAAGACTATCCATGCTGGCTGACTTCCGGCTCAAAGCATCGGCCACCAAATTGGCCTTCCCCGGATGATATAAGATGGTAATGTCATAGTCCTTCAACAGATCTAACCATCTCCTCTGTCTCATATTCAACTCCTTTTGCTTGAACAAATACTGCAAACTCTTATGATCTTTGAATACCTCATAAGACACACCATACAGATAATGCCTCCAGATCTTAAACGCATGAACAATAGCTTCTAACTCCAAATCGTGAACTGGATAGTTCTTCTCATGAACCTTCAACTGACGAGAAGCATATGCTATAACCTTGCCATCCTGCATCAACACTGCACCAAGTCCCACCTGTGAAGCATCAAAATACACCGTATAAGGCCCTGAACCCGTGGGCAAAACTAACACCGGGGTCGTGGTCAAGGCTGTCTTGAGCTTCTGAAAGCTCGCCTCACACTCATCTGACCACCTGAACTAGGCACCCTTCTGGGTCAACCTGGTCATCAGGGCTGCTATAGACGAAAAGCCCTCCACAAAGCAGCGATAATAGCCTGCTAAGCCCAAGAAATTCCGGACTTTTGTAGCTGAGGTGGGTCTAGGCCAATCTCTGACTGCTGAAATCTCACTACCAGAAAATGGACCTATGGCAACGCATGGAAAACCGTTCCAATAGGTAAGTAAACCGTTACCATAGGTGTATTGCAACGGTTCAACGTCCGTTCCACGAGTTGTCGTGCCTATAGAGCTTATGGAAGGGTTTTTGGAACGATTAAGATAACCATTGCTATAGACAGTCTATCGCAGTGGTTTTCACTCATCCTGTTGGAACGATTAGTCTGGTCAACAGAAATTGTTAATAACCGTTACCATAACGCTAAATGCATATCTATTAAACCGTTACAAGTATTACAGTAATGGCAACGATTTCTTTAAGATATTGCAACGGTTTGTAGATTATTTTGGAACGGTTTGCAGGTCCTATGGCAATGGTTCTATGACATACTGCAACAGCTTTTAGTTATTTGGAACGGTTGGCATGTTCTATGGCAACGGTTTGACTACCTATTGCAACGGTTTTTATATTAATTTGGAACGGTTTGCAGGTCCTATGGCAACAGTTTTGTTAGCTGTAACAATTTAATTGAATTGAAAATAGTGCCCCTATTATAAATAAAGATTTATATATATATATATATATATATATATATATATATATATATATATGCAATAAACTACAAAACACTAAAATTTATATAAATAGCAAAATGAAACTGTCACGACCCAAAATCCATAGGTCGTGATGGCGCCGGACACCACTGTCAGGTAAGCCAAATCCTTAATTAGTTGAAATACATTCATGTTTTAGCATGTTCGAAACCGTTATCTTTTCTTCATTTCATAATCAAATAAATAATTTTTCATAAATTAAATATGACATCAAATAAAATTCTTGTTATTTAAAAACAATGATCTAAGAGTTCATTTAAACAATTATATCCCAATACATATCCCATAACCCGGTGTCAAGAGTACACGAGCAATTTCGAATAATTTACAGTATCATTACAAAGCATGTCCGAAATACAACTGGACAAGGAAATTTAAAATAAAATTAGATACAGTATGAAGGAGACTCTGTCAGCTGCGGATCGCCTCCGGATGATGCTGCTCGCCTAAGTCTCTGAATCCTCCACATTGCTATGAAAGTACATGTGCAATAAAATGCACAGCAAGTGCAGCATGAGTACAAAAACAACGTGTACTCAGTAAGTCGCCCGCCTAACCTCGGAGAGGTAGTGACGAGAGGTCAGATTAGATACTTACTAAAGGTCAATTTAGAATATTTAAGTATGACACTAAGCATGATTATCATAGGCATTTCATTAAAATCAGGAATAGATATTTTCGACTAGGTTCTCGTTTAACTCTTTATATCTTCGTCATATTAATAACAATTGTTCAACATGGTAATTTAATAAAATGACAATTTAACGACGGGAAGGAACAACTTCTTCCGAAATCTTTTTAATAACTTCAAATCTCTGTCATTTCAATTGACAACTTAATATTTTCGGCCAGTAATCAAACAAACTTATAGAAACTACGCAGTAAATAGCATGCGCAAGTAACGCCGAGGGTCGTTCGGCCCGAACCAACATAAACATAAACTGTGCACTGCCGAGGGTCGAACGGCTCGAACCATAGATGCATCTATCTACCCCGCTCGCGAATTGATCATGCGACGCGGTTATACATAAAATAGTAAGGCTAGCCTTCTCGCGAATCATACCTACGACTCAGGTGCTCGTATGAATATACACAAATACGAGGTGATCCTGCTCGCGAATCATACATGCGACTCAGGCACCCGAAGTTACACATGTCCACACAATAAGTCCCCATTTTATCAAGAAAGTCATTTTTCCCGGAAAGTGGTAAAAATCCTCTTAAAGGAACATGAAATATAGTTTTTAACTCTTTGTTTTGAAACTCATTTGCCAAGTTTAATAATATTCCATAATATAACCCTACTAGGTGTGCAATTATCCATCGAGGAAATAAATTCTCTTTTAGATGATTAAAATAATGAACTCTATTCTTCTTCATATATTAAATTACAATTCCGACTATATTAGCAGTTTAATATTACAGGCAGGGTTACAGGTACAACACGTAAGACATGCTAGTAGGTCCTAGACTACCCGGACATGGCATAATAGTAGCTACGCACAGACTCCCGTCACCTCGTGCGTACGTAGCCCACGAAGATAATAGCATATACTGATTTAATTCACCTAGGGGGGAGGATTCCCCCCTCACAAAGTTAGAAAGGAGACTTACCTCACTCTGAAATTCCAATACTGGCTTCCAAGCCCCTCCGATAACTCCAACGGACGCACAACGCTCCGAAACTACCACATAACGACAAAGAAATAAAAATTCATCCTAATACTCACCACAAATTCAGATTATATACTTTCCCAACCCCGCTCGGAGAAATGACCAAAATGCCCTCGGGCCCACGCGCCCGAAAATCCGAAATTCTTGAAGATACATGCTACCCATAGCTCTACTAGTTCAATCATGCAATTTACTTTACATATCATACTCAAATTCGTGGCTAAATTCCAAATTTACATTTTCTAGGTTTCTTCAAAAATTTCCCCAAATTTTCCTCAATTTCAACTACCAAATCTATTTAATAATCTTGTATTAAATTCAAAAACGTGAAGAAATTACTTACCTTGCGATCCTTGACGAAATCCTCTCCTTGAAGCTCCTCCAAATCGCCCATTGGCATATGAAAATGGATGAAGAAATGACCACATTCTGGCTTAAAAACAATCTGCCCAGGCCCATTTTTCGCACCTGCGGCCACCTTATCGCACATGCGCTTCCGCAGGTGCGCCCAAATCTTCCGTACCTGCGACCCCTTGGCTCCAGCCCAAAATCGCACTTGTTGTTCCCCTAGCCGCACCTGCGGCCAAATCCTCGCAGGTGCGGTTACACCAGATGACAGCAGCTTCAGCCCTTTTCCAACTAACTTTGATCCGTCAAACACCCGGAATCCACCCGAGGCCCCCCGGGACCCTCTCCAATTATACCAACCTGCCCCAAAACATGACACGGACTTGCTCGAGCCCTCAAATCACATCAAACAACGCCGAAATCACGAATCGCACTCAAATCCAATTCTTTAAGAACTTAGAATTTCAAACTTCTACATCCGATGCCGAAACCTATCAAATCACGTCCGATTGACCTCAAATTTTGCACACAAGTCGTATTCAACATTACGGACCTGCTCCAACTTCCGGAATCGCATTCCGACCTCGATATCAAAACTTCCACTTTCGGTCGGATTTCTCAAAACCTTCAAATTTCTATCTTTAGCCAAATGACTTCAAAATGACCTACGGGCATCCAAATTCACTTCTGATCGCGCTTCCAACTCCAGAATCACCATACGAAGCTATTCCCAGATTCAGAATTCCAAAGTGACATCTACATCACTGAAATGCTCTTCAAGCCAAACTTAGGAAATTTCTTCAAAAATGCTAATTTCCACAATATGCATCGAAACTCCCCCGGGTTATCCAAAACCCAATCCGGACATATGCCCAAGTCCGAAATCATCATACGAAGTTGCAGGAACCCTCAAATCCTGATTCTGAGGTCGTTTACTCAAAATTCCAATCTTAGCCCATTTCTCCAACTTAAGGCTTCTGAAATGAGAATTTTCTTTCCAAACCGACTCTAAACTTCCTGAAATTCAATTCCGATCATGCCCACGTGTCATAATACCTGAAACGAAGCTTCTCACGACCTCAAACCGCTGAACAATGCGCTAGAGCTCAAAACGACTGGTCGGGTCGTTACATTCTACCCCACGTAAACCGACGTTTTTCCTCGAACGTGCTAAGAACTGCTCTGGTGTTACCTGAAATTACTATTTAACACCTCGAGCACCTGCCCGTGCTACTACACGATATACCAGATCATGACTGCATACCTTTGCTGAATCGGCACCATGCACCGCATAACTCATCATCTGACCACAATGACGTTGCCTGAACCTTAATAGCCAAATTCCACGAATCTGATGCTCCCAATGCACCTCATGATATATTTACATACATCCTGCTATAATGCTGACGATACCACCACAACGGAGGAAATGTGCAGAAATTCATACCCAACTGCAGAGTTAACAAATCCTTGAATACCTCATCTTGTCTAGAATCATCACTTTATTATGAACCTGAATAATGGTATTTGTTCTTTAATATACACTTCACATAACCTTATCGCACCGATACCTGATCCGATAATCTCGTCTCACCTAGTATGAACTGCTCAGACAACAAATCACCCCAACATGACCAACAACCTCACATGATACCACATTGTGGCAACAGGTTGTAACTCGAGCATGATAATAAGAAACGACTCAGGAAGGGACTACTCAACTCACGCAACTAATATGAACTTTTCTTAGAAAACAGGAAGTAAAACATAAGAAATAAATATAGGAACCTTACTCAGCATCACACTGTTGCGGCTTGCAACCCGATCCAAATAACATACCCGTGGCGGCATGCCACCCGATCCCAATAACATACCCGTGGTGGTGTGCCACCCGATACAAATAACATCACCGTGGCAGCGTGCCACCCGACCCAAATAACATAAAACTCATGTAAGAAGACACACACAGAGCTAAATCCCACTACCACAAATATCGTACATCGGTCACAAGCATACTAAGTGCACAATACCATCATGGGGAGACTGATAAAGTCATAGGCTACAAAACTTAAGCACAGCTGAGGTGCGATACATATATATACACTCTGGATCTCAAGAGCCATCCTTCTCACATAACATCCCCACTATGCTGGACCTCAACACCTAGGAAATCATCAAGCCGTTTCACAACTCATACGGCACAATCATACTAACACATGAATTTGACAAAGACGGAACAACATCCACTATTCTAATACCTTTCCATGAAAAAAAAGCGCTCTACTAAAATGAACATGTCTGGCTCATACGTAGCCCATAATCATATTTAAATCCATCCACAAACATCGAGTCACCTTGCTCGTACTAATCTAAGTTGATAGCCTTTACCTGGGTCCACATTAACCCACTTCCTCTCATAATATGCAAGAACACCCATCATAGCCGGGACAAACACCACACAATCCACAACAAATTGAACTGAACGCCTCTCAGGCATAACTTCTCAAATAAACAACATTGCACTTCTTTATACTCAGCCAAAATCTTCAATCCGTCAAGTGACTACATGTCACACTTTACAAAAATCTTTTCGCGGTCATGCTTCCACGACCTTCCACACAAGGCAACAAGTTTGCACATCAAGAACCCATGACCAGGGTACAAAGCCTCTTCTACCGAATATCAATCTCAGGTGACACTGAAGATAACACCAGCTTACTCTGAACTTCCAAATCACCTTTTTCTTGATCTTCTGAGCTCATGTCATCCTTATCATCACCGAAACACAATCTCGATTCTCACTCCCAGTTACATACTGCTTACCGCACCTAACCTGCACCTAACCTGCCAATATGAGGTAGCTCAAGAATTTTGTCATAACTGCTGAACCACTAATACGGTGAACACTTCATCATATAGAAACCTTTTACTTAACTCAATTCAGGAGTACCATCTCAACACACAAGTGAATTCCCACAATCGCCCAACATGCAAATCCTTAAGTGGTAGTCTATACCACTATAACCCTTCAAGGGTCCGCCTATACCTGACAGGCCATAGCACTTAAATGCTCCCACATAAAATCCGTTATGACAGTCGACAAGCCCCAAACACACCGGCACAAACCACATGCATAACCAAATCACATCAAAGGAACCAATCACTGCCGCAAATGTTCCATTTCAACCATGGATAATCAATCTATCTTCTTTTAATCATCATCAATTTTCTCAGGAATAATAACAACTTCCTTCAACCCATAGCAAACTCAACCCTCACTCATCCCGAGTGACCATGATTCACGAGACCATGCTGCCCAAATCCTACAACCCGTCTCATACCCTTCTGATAATCTTTTCTTCAACCTGTAGTCTATTTCGCTCACTCCTCCAATATTCTCTTGCATGCTGAAACATATCATAGAACATTCCAACTATCCTCATTTTTCTCAGAGATTACTCTGCAAAAGATCGATTCTTGATCATACTGCTGCCTGAAATCCTTAATTGCCGCATTCTTAACTTTTGAACTCACTAAGACCGCTACTGAGAGTTACCCACTCTGACCGGCCCCGAATACAATCACCCCCAAGGCTCTCCTAGCACAAGAACACCTTTTTCAATGAAATACGTAACTGAGTCACCATCCTTACAACTCGTCCATGCCTTAAGCATAAATTCTGAATCTTCCAAAGCCTAAACCTGATCCGACAGGGCCAACTTTTGCACATATTCATCAAATCTCACGCACAATTACCATTTTACTCCTTTTTCCTTAGCTGAAATAACTTGCCAACACGCCGAAAATCCTCAACCACATGTGAAGACAATCCTACAACCCAACTGCAGATGGTGGAACTCCCCCACTTAACCCAAAGCTACTTCTTGCACCACTCTAGACCCTTCTGAGATCCTTCCTCCTTTGATAACACGATCTTGCTCACCCAATCCATCCAAATCTTCCAAATTCTCTTGCTAGCACTCCCTAAATATTCGAATTCTCTAGCATCATTCACACCTTCTATCTCCTACCGACTAGCCACTAGGACCCCTCACAGAACCTGCCGACCCCTTCATTGCTAACCTATCCCTAGAAGACAACCCACCAGTAGAAATCACCCGTGGACACCTCCCAACGATGCTGAAATGCACGCTCTCTGTGACTTTAATACCCCATCCTACGCCCTACTTCATTTACCAACTTACTAGCCCGTCTGCTCCTCATGGACATCCATTAAATGTGCGACAATNCTCCCCCACTTTGCGACGCTCGGCTTCCGCTTCTTACGCCTGGCCTCCTAGAAATGGAACCACCGCCTAGCCTCGTTCCAGGATCATTATTTGCCAACCGCATTCTTCGATACTTTCTCTCAATACTCTGACCCCACGCAATTGAAGAAACCATAGCACCGACAAGGCTAGCACCTTACATTCGATCAATCACGACGACTACACGTCACAGGTGCATACCCCATCTCACTTGAAGACACCAAGTCTTACTACTTTATCAATCCCAACCTAGCCGTTCATACTCCAAATGCCTTCCCCCTGCCGGAACAAAAGCACTAAAATCTCGAAATCACACTCTGAGAAGACCTCCCTTCAAACCATTCATCTCTCCCAAGATACGGGCAAACGTTCTATCATCATATCGACACCGCGCAACCATCAATTGCAACCATCATCACTACCCAAGCACAGCCTTAAGGCTCCCAGAAACATAGCTACCGAGCTGAAACAACATATTACCCTTTCACAGGGCCATAACAACAACCACGACCATTTACACATCGAAGCATCTCGAATTACATTCGTAGCACCATTTCCATTCCTCAAATTCCTGATCCATAGCAAGCGTTTCACGACGCGTAAGATTGAGTAGGAATGAACATAGGCATAAGCCTCAAAGGAATCAACTCGCACGATGAATAATCAAGAAAGGAAGTAGTCCTAACAGCCTCGTAGCCTCTCGAAGATAAGTACAGACGTCTCCGTAACGATCCGCAAGACTCTACTAGACTTGCTCATGACTCGTGAGACCTACGGGAACCTAGCGCTCTGATACCACGTTGTAAAGACCCAAAATCCATAGGTCGTGATGGCGCTGGACACCACTATCAGGAAAGCCAAATCCTTAATTAGTTGAAATACATTCATGTTTTATCATGTTCGAAACTGTTACCTTTTCTTGCATTTCATAATCAAATAAATAATTTTTCGTAAATTAAATATGACAGCAAATAAAATTCTCGTTATTTAAAAACAATGATCTAAGAGTTCATTAAAAAATTATATCCCAATACATATCCCTGAACCCAGTGTCACAAGTACACGAGCAATTTCTAAGAATTTACACAATCATTACAAAGCATGTCCGAAATACAACAGGACAAGGAAATTTAAAATAAAAATAAATACAGTACGAAGGAGACTCTGTCAGCTGCGGATCGCCTCCAGATGATGCCACTCGCCTAAGTCTCTGAATCCTCCACATTTCTATGAAAGTACCTATGCAATAAAATGCACAGCAAGTGCAGCATGAGTACAAAAATAACGTGTACTCAGTAAGTCGCCCGCCTAACCTCAGAGAGGTAGTGACAAGAGGTCATATTAAACACTTACTAAAGGTCAATTTAGAATATTTAAGTATGACACTAAGCATGATTATCATAGGCAATTCATTAAAATCAGGAATAGATATTTTTGACTTTGTTCCCATTTAACACTTTATATCTTCGTCATATTAATAACAATTGTTCAACATGGTAATTTAATAAAATGACAATTTATCGACGGGAAGGAACAACTTCTTCCGAAATCTTTTTAATAACTTCAAATCTCTGTCATTTCAATTGACAACTTGATATTTCCGGCCAGTAATCAGGCAAGCTCATAGCAACTACGCAGTAAATAGCATGCGCAAGTAACGCTGAGGGTCGTTCGGCCCGAACCAACATAAACATAAATTGTGCACTGCCGAGGGTCGAACGGCTCGAACCATAGATGCATCAATCTTCCCCGCTCGCGAATCGATCGTGCGAAGTGGTTATACATAAAATAGTAAGGCTAGCCTTCTCACGAATCATACCTGCGACTCAGGTGCTCGTATGAATATACACAAATACGGGGTCATCCTTCTCGCGAATCATACATGCGACTCAGGCACCCGAAGTTACACATGTCCACACAATAAGTCCCCATTTTATCAAGAAAGTCATTTTTCTCAGGAAAGTGGTAAAAATCCTTCTTAAAGGAACATGAAATATAGTTTTTAACTCTTTGTTTTGAAACTCATTTGCCAAGTTTAATGATATTCCATAATATAACCCTACTAGGTGTGCAATTATCCATAGAGGAAATAAATTTCTCTTTTAGATGATTAAAATAATGAACTCTATTCTTCTTCATATATTCAATTACAATTCCGACTATATTAGCCGTTTAATATTACAGGCAGGGTTACATGTACAACACGTAAGACATGCTAGTAGGTCCTAGACTACCCGGATATGGCATAATAGTAGCTACGCACGGATTCCATTCACCTCGTGCGTACGTAGACCCCGAAGATAATAGCATGTACTGATTTAATTCACCTAGGGGGGACGATTCCCCCTCACAAAGTTAGAAAGAAGACTTATATCGCTCCAAAATTCCAATACTGGCTTCCAAGCCCCTCCGATGACTCCAAGGGACGCACAACGCTCCGAAACTACCACATAACGACAAAGAAATAAAAATTCATCCTAATACTCACCACAAATTCAGATTATATACTTTCCCAACCCCGCACGGAGAAATGACCAAAATGCCCTCGGGCCCACGCGCCTGGAAATCCTAAATTCTTGAAGATACATGCTACCCATAGCTCTACTAGTTCAATCATGCAATTTACTCTACACCCCATACTCAAATTTGTTGCTAAATTCCAAATTTACATTTTCTAGGTTTCTTCAAAAATTTCCCCAAATTTTCCTCAATTTCCACTACCAAATCTATGTAATAATATTGTATTAAATTCAAAAACGTGAAGAAATTACTTACCTTGCGATCCTTGACGAAATCTTTTCCTTGAATCTCCTCCAAATCGCCCATGGCATATGAAAATGGATGAAGAAATGACCAAATTCTCGCTTAAAAACAATCTGCCCATGCCTATTTTCTGCACCTACGGCCACCTTATCGCATATGCGCTTCCGTAGGTTCGCCCAAATATTCCGCACCTGTGGCCCCCTTGGCTCTAGTTCAAAATCGCACCTGCGGTCCCCCTAGACGCACCTGCGACTCCGCACCTGCGTCCAAATCCTCGCAGGTGCGGTTACACCAGATGACAGCAGCTTCAGCCCTTTTCCAACTTCAACTTTGATCCGTTAAACAGCCGGAATCCACCCGAGGCCCCCCGAGGCCCCGTCCAATTATACCAACCTACCCCAAAACATGACACGGACTTTCTCGAGTCCTCAAATCACATCAAACAATGCCGAAATCACGAATCGCACTCAAATCAAATTTTTTAAGAACTTAGAATTTCAAACTTCTACATCTGATGCCGAAACCTATCAAATCACGTCTGATTGACCATTAATTTTGCACACAAGTCGTATTCAAAATTACGGACCTGCTCCAACTTCCGGAATCGCATTCCGACCTCGATATCAAAACTTCCACTTCCGGTCGGATTTCTCAAAACCTTCAAATTTCTATCTTTAGCCAAATGACTTCAAAATGACCTACGGACATCCAAATTCACTTCCGATCGTGCTCCCAACTCCAGAATCACCATAGGGAGCTATTCCCGGACTCGAAATTCCAAAGGTATATGTACATCACTGAAATGTGCTTCAAGCCAAACTTAGGAAATTTCTTCAAAAAGGCTGATTTCCACAATATGCATCGAAACTCCCCCGAGTTATCCAAAACCCAATTCGGATATACGCCCAAGTCCGAAATCATCATACGAAGCTGCAGGAACCCTCAAATCCTGATTTTGAGGTCGTTTACTCAAAATTCCAATCTTAGCCCATTTCTCCAACTTAAGGCTTCTGAAATGAGAATTTTCTTTCCAAACCGACTCTAAACTTCCTGAAATTCAATTCCGACCACGCCCACAGGTCATAATACCTGAAACGAAGCTGCTCACAGCCTCAAACCGCTGAACGATGCGCTATAGCTCAAAACAACCGGTCGGGTCGTTACAGAAACTATTCATAATCCAAATTATCCAACAAGCTAATAATAAATCCATAGATAGTGATGAAATAACCAATAACATACATTTGATATTTCAAGATCAAAAGTTTTAAAATGTTTTGATAACAAACATTTCTAGAAACCTCCATATGCATCTACAACAATCAACAATTCAAAATTCAAGTAAGGTCTAGATCCTCATCACTGCCTCCGTCTTCCATCTCTTCATCTACTGCACCTACAAAAGAGTATAAAGTGAGATTTGCAAAATGGATTATGCTCAGACCAAAGATAAATATAAATACAAGTTTATGAAGCCAAGAACACAGTTAGGTCTTGTGTCTGGATACTACCTTCCATTGTCTAAGTTTCCTGTTAGAACTACAAGACAATTTCAGTGACCTCTAAAATGACAGTAACACAAAAACCCTATCCATCTTTGTCCTTTAGTTGATAAGCATACAAACATATTCTGATGAAACTGAAAAAACACAGAAATTTCATCCAGGATTTGCAAATTCTTAGGACAACAACAATTAGGCTTATAGACAAACAAATCAAAATCTTAACTTCACAATGATAACATCACGAATTATACATTCTTATAGTCTCTCCAAATTTCATTTGTTTTACCAACAATACCAAGCTGCTGGTAGCTTCTGTACTTCCCTCACATGATTCAATCATTTTAAATTCAAGAAGTACCAGAATATATTACAATCTAACGAAAGAACATCATATTTGAGACTAGCAAATAAGAAGGTCTAACCAATTAATGTTAAAGTCAACATTATATAACATAAGCAAATTTACCTCACATGATTCAAGCTTGCTAACCATAACAAGCACTAAAGTATATTGATTCTGTTACCTCTGAGTTCTGCAATGTCCAAGGCACTTAGCAAAAATACAATGCACGAGGAACCCAAACATTTATTGCTCTGAAGGATGGTTTGGAGCAGTAAAAGAACTATTGGATGGAAGATAGTACTGCTAGAAAAAAGGAAAACATAAGACAAAGATCATATTGCCATCTTCATACATGAAGACTTTACTGACCTATATACAGTAAAGTTAATTTAGGAATCAGATTCTTTATTCACCAATTTCTCAGTCCTCCAGTGGTGACAGGAACTGTAGTTACTGAGTCTAATCCGTCTGGCAAACACATTGACATTGGATAGTAGTCTTCTTCACTATTTAATTAATTTTCCCTCCAGGAACAAGCTGTAAGAAGAGAAATCTTACTCAATCTATTTGACTATGGATCACTGGTAGTCTGGTGCAAATCAAAAAGCAATAAGCTAAAACTTTTTGCTTTATAATAAGTTGGTGATTGATAGGTTTCAACAGTTTGCATAGTTTTCTATTTTTCAGAGATATGGAACTCCCTTTCCCGAACTCTTAACCATCTATATTAGTTTCTAAAAAGAAACTATATAGGAAACAAAAGATACAGATTCAATTATTTCAAACGAAATATACAGATTCAATTATTTCAAACGAAAGATACAGATTCAAATCCGCACAAGTGTTAAGTGATCAAAGGCTGAAAAATTCCACCAGAGGTCATCTAAAAGCAGAAAGCGCAAAAAGGACAAGCCTGGCTCTTAAGTTGCTGCTGCTCTCTAAAACATCCTTACAATATTTGCCACACACAGAATTATAAACTTATCACAACATCCACTCATGTTGGCCAAATTCTTTGTGAAATATGCTCCTACCTGTTCTCTTATTCTCCCAACTTAATATAAGAAGCCACCTACTATCATCTAGTATAGAAATGTATCATGGTTCAACTGTATCAACTTAAAGAGCTACGAAAAGCTATTACTAGGCAGAGAACATTTACTAGGCTTCCTATGGTACTCGAGCAAAAGTTAAAAAGAAAGAAAGGAGAATAGAGAATTTGTTAAAGTATATAAGCAGAGAGAATTTACTAGGCTTCCTATGGTAGTTCACAATTGAGGTCCTAAAAAAGAGGAGAAGAAGAGGAAAGAGAAGACGTGTAACATTTGCTATGGACTAACCTTGATTGTTACTGCCAGCGGATAGACGATTGATTGTATGAATAGCACCTTGTTGTGCAGAAGCAGCTTCACCACGTGCACAAGCACTGAATATTAGCATGTCAGGATCAAGCCTTAAATCGGGGTTGAGACGTTGAAGTCATGTAACGACATTCATCGTAATATCTTGTTCCATAGCATCCTTTTGAGCATTAAGCTCGTCTAGCATTTTTTCCTTTTCTGCATTGAGATTTTTCAGCAATTTTTGTTGCATCCTCTCTTCCATTTCCTCCATTTTTTGTTCCATTCTCTCATCAGTAGAATTTAGAGAGGATCCAAAATCTTCTTTTTTCTTCTTTAGGACAGTCTTGTTAACTCCCCATCCATACAATCTTACCCGACCTGGGTGCTCAGGTCCCATGACTGATGCAAACGCGTCAACTGAATCACTGCCATCTCCACTTTCTTGAGTTGATTGTATTCTATCCATTTCAGCCTACAAACCAAATGCAAAAGAACATAGTTTAAGTAAATAAAACTAAGTCGATAATTAAGAACAAATAAATAATCACGAAAAACTTCAAATTAGAAATTTCTTACAATTTTACTAATTGTATTCTCATAAAAGCCTTTGTATACTCGACCCAATTTTTTTTCTTGTAGCCACAAAGATGTCCTTACTTGATAGAGTATCCGAAGTATCAGCCGTTTCCTTCTTTTTTTCCTAGCAACATAAAAACTGGTATAATAATCTTTTCATGCAAAGTTAGCAAATTTATACTTTAAGAAAAATAAGAGAAAAAATCAAACCTCGATGATTCGAGCAAAACATGTTTTGCCAGCAGTGTGTGGATGCTTCAACTTTTTCGATTCTCGATATTGGTTTCGGACGTTTTCTGCAAATAAACAAGCAAAGATTGACAAGACAAATTTTACGATGACAAAAGGTATTATAAATAAAAGTTGAGATTTTTTTAATGAGATTAGTGTTTGTACATCCAGGCATTAATATTCACTATAAGATCATACCAGAACATTAGTATCGCAGGAAAGAAAAGTAATTTATGTGTATGTAAATAAGTTTATAGAAAAGCTGCCTGTTAGATTGAAGGTACTGTAATCAGTACCAAAAATTGAACTTGTTTTGTCCTACAAAACAAGGGAGTCAAACAAATCCATACTATCTATAATGCTAGTTATTTTCTTTTAGCCAATACACAAAATTTTGTGTACATCTATATTTACACAAGTAATAGGATACTTGTGCAAGAACCTGGATCCTGGAATACTTGTGCAAGAACCTGGAACCTGGATCAAGGACTACCATCTAAGGTGGTCTGAGAGGTTCGTGCATTAGCAGCAGAACCTAGCTTTGGGAACAGAGATCATTAAATACGAAGTGAAGCATTCTCCACTACTCCCTATAACATAATTCACATTGGAATTCACAGCCAAGGAAAGATTTGTCTTTGTCTCAACTAGCAACTAACATATAATGTAAACCATTGACTGCGACTTACTCATTAAACAGTCCTAGCAGCCTGGCCATTATGCCTTTTGCTTCCTGTAGCTTTTTAACTCAGTCAACAACTCTAAACAACTAAGGAAGTAAAAGAAAAGCAAAGGAAAAAGAAAACACAACCACCAGCTAACTGTAGCCCAAGTTACAACCCCCCATTCTCCGGTCAAACTTAAACTTGCCCAAATGTTTCTACATCGAATTAAGAAACTTAACATTAAAGCAAAAATGTGTGTCACGTAATTAATACTATGGAATTATTGAACTAGTCTAAAGACATAAACGTAATATGTGTATGACATAAGCCCAAAAGAGATTTCCGAACCTGGACAATTTATTAGACCCTATTAAATTTTACAGTAGAACCCTAACAACCCTACTACCCGCCCCCTCCCAACACACAGACACACACCCCACCGCCACCTCCTTCTCTCATATCAGTAGAAGCTCATTTTTTCTTGGCTTCACAAAAAAAATTATAGGAAGTAGAAATAATTGAGGAGGACATGAAGTTTAGTAACATACGGATCATTTGATCAACTATTGAGCAGATCGGTTAATTTTAAAAAAATCATAATCACCAATCACAACTATTAGTTAATTTTATGATTAAAATCTATATATACTTGCCTGGTTCCTCAGATTGTTCAATTGCTTCATGATTGGTAGAATCTTCTTGTTGATCAATTGCTTCATCATAGGTAGTATCTTCATGCACAACTTGTGATGTAGGAGTGATGGAATCCATTGGCATTTGCCGCACTTGTTCGTGTACTCCTTGTGTTGTAGAAGAGGTAGAAATCAATGGCACCTGCTGCACTTTTTCTTGAAATTGAGATCTTTGCGAAACATTTTCATTTTCACGAAAGGTTCTTTTTGTTGTCAATGATTGCTTTCGCAAAAATGCAAGTGTTCGAGATTCTGATTGTCTTTCTTCATTTTCATTAGACCTTATAGCTTGAATGGTTCTTTTGGTTGTCAGCGACGAAACCTTTTGGTTTCGCAAAGATGCAAGTGATCCAGCTGCAATGCGATTGGATATTCTTTTGTTTTTGCTTGAGCACCCTTCTTGATTCAGGACTGTTAAAATCTTTGTCAGATTCAAAAAAGTAAACGCAAAATAGGTTAGCAAAAGCATTAATAGAAAGAAATTATAAGTTATTTCTGAATCAAATAAATATCAAATAGGTTAGCAAAAATATTACCAGGATTATATTCCCGAAAATAATATCAGTTTTCTATCAATTAATTCAACAGTAGCAACAAAGTTAATAGATCCCAAATCCTGCAAAATTGGAGCATTTAAGAATAATAATCTACAAGATATAACCAAAAATAATATATATATATATATATATATATATATATATATAAATGTTCA